>FIZR01017602.1:0-21602 GCA_900060175.1 Ferrisia virgata
TCCGTCATCGTACTTCTCAAGTAACTTTTAATAATTCTCATTGATGAGAATGTGCGTTCACATGAAGCGCTTGACACGGGTATGGTTATACTAATAACACAAAGGTTGTATGTTATAATAAATGCGTTTTTATACAGTTCTAAAAAATCAAGGAACATCATGGTATTTTTAATAACAATATTTTTTTCCTCTGAGTACAATTTAATAGAATTTGGCAACAATTTAATTTCAGCTTTTAATGTTTCTAAATCCAAATCGGAAATATAGTGTTCTGCAAATGGTACTAAGTAATCATAATTTAAGAAATTGCTACTTGAAGGAGATAAACATTCAATACTACGTAAAAAAGGCTCATTTTTACAAAAACGATATTGCATCTCCGTAATTATAACATCTAATGTAGGATACAAAAATTTTACTTTAAAATCAGCTTTTGAATTCACAGTATCAGATTCCAAACGAGACATAACTACAAACTTTTCAAATTTCTTTGGAATTTTTCGAACACATTTTTCACATTCTTGAATTTCGATATTATTTTCACTGCACATATCGGTTGCTTCTTTGTACAATTCATCGAAAAATTTGTCATCAATTCTGTACTGTTCCATATTCTGTATCAAAGACTTCACAAGAATCAAAATTTCGCTCATCCGAGCTTCTATCAATTGTAACTGATCACTTACGCCTTTAAATTCATATAATAACTTGTAATACATGCATAAGTTGAACACGAACTTGAAATTAAGTTGTGCTAAAATTCCCGTTGCTTCTGACATTCGGTCATGTTTTTCTGATATTAATTTGTTCAGAAAAACCAAAATTACAGGGAACAGTTCTTTAACAGCCAAACAGGCTGACAGCTGTCGTTTTCCAGGACGAACTAATTTTTGAACGACCTCGAAAATTGAATGCATTGCAGAACCAGAAATAAATACGTTGGCTAAACCTGTAATGTACCTAACCTAGTACGATTTTGAATTTTTTTTTTTTCAAATCGTATCAAAAAAATTGGTCGGGCCGAAGAAATTTTTAAGCAGGCCAGGCTCACTCTGGCCTGCCTCTAGATCCGCCTATGCTTTGTAGACATTTTTTTTTTTTTCTGTAAATTGAAACGTCACTTTTTTCACGCTTATGAAGACATTAGTTTGAAAATTTTTTTTTTAAATAATTTTCACATTGTCGAGTTTCCAGTGTACTGTGTGTGTGTATCCAGTCCAGTCCTCTCCACTCGTCTCGTAAACTTTTCGAATGTCGTGTCGCAGTCGTAAATTAATTTACTTGACACGCGAATAAATTGTAGGTTTGTTAAAGGCTCGAGTTGTCTCGCGAGTCATTAAAATATTGTAGTCTTCGCATTAAGCCGTTTAAAGGTGAAAAAAAAAGAAGAAAATAATTGAATTGTGGAATGTATGCTGAGCAAGTGGCGCTTATTATTACATCGCAAAGAGAACATGACAACTAAACTTATTGGAACATTTCATGCGTTAACTGTTAATGCGTAGGTGTTTCACGTTGATCAATAAATCACTGTGCACGGTTTTTATCATGCGGTGAGTTCTTAACGCGCCAAGTGTTGCTATAGATAAATTCTTGGAAGTTAATTTAAATTTTAAGTATTCAACATCTTAACAGGTGTACGACGATGGTATTTTTTCCGCGTAGAAAAATTTATTTAATTGAAAATCGACACGTACAGTACGTAGGTAACGTATATATGGGTATAGGAGATTACGCCGAGAGAGTTGGATGCTGATGCATTTACTACAAGCGAATACTTTAAATCAGAGTACTTCCGCGGATTAGAATTAATCTGATAGAGAATTACCTTCGTGAGAATCTTTACCGCTTGATAATCGTCGAGATACCGCATATATTACAGATACGATCAGTTATCGTAAATTAACCATTCCAGATAGAGTAGTCTATTGACCTACGATATACGCGGTAATTTTTAAAAACCGTTCCGAGTCCGAAAAGAAAAAAAAAAAAAATTCAACTTTATATGTCACCTACAAAACTGCCAAATTAATCGTAAATATTTAAACTAGTTTTAAATGGTAATTTGTAAAATGAGCAGGGCGATTGATGATGTCCAGACTTTTTTTCGTTTCGCTGATGTAGGTTATTTGACCCTTGCGACAGCCTCGTTGAGGTGGTAATTTTGATCAAATTTAGATTATTACCAACAGATAATGCGTATAATGTATTATAAACCTATTTCGTACGACGATTTATTCCAACGTGTTAGTTTTATGGATTTTGTCGTATGAGTAAATTTTCTTCTCGTATCAGCGTTCTAATTCATTTTTTTTTTTCTTTTTTACGCCTCATCATTTTCATCGTTAGACAACTCTTTTTTTTTTTGTAAGCTTCGATTTCAGTTTATTTGTCATAATTTCACATCTTCGCCCAAAATTCATGTGAGATACATTTCTTAAATTTTTACCAAGAGTAAATTATGATTGCGTAGATTTTATTAACATATTCTTCTTGCATTTGAATATGCAGCTCGTTTTGAGTCGAAGTTTCTCTTAGTATGTTTCCCACCTGAGCTCGAATTGTCGAAAATAAATATTGTTTTTTTCTTCACAGTGTTCGTTAATTTTCATTTTCAATTCAATTTTTTTTCTCTAAGATTTTTTTAATTGCGTTGTATTTTAAACCAGGGTCTATTTTACGTATTTTTTTTGAGCTGCCTTAAAATGCCACTGTGGCGAAACCAAGAACATACATGAAGGTGCAATCACTGTAGTGCCTGTTGCAGCCTGAAATCCGAAAGAATATTGAGAAAGAAAGATTAAAAAAAAGACCTTTCAGTTCATCGTTCAGCTCTGAATGTCAAATTCTATCGTTTTTTAGTGTGTTGAAATTGATTCTCACGGTTGAGAGGAATTGCCCTGAAGAAGTTAAAAACTCTTATGTTTTTGACTTCGAAATAATCTAGACATGTGAGTCGTTTCGAGAGTCGGAGTCGAAACAACTTCTTTTTGACTCCGAATCCTCAATTACTTCGGAGACAAACCGAAGTCAGGAGTCAATGTAGAGTCAGAGTCATTAACTCCGCAATGGGAATCAGTTTTGACTCCAACTGAAGAGGTTTTTTGGCCTTGGATCGTTATCAAAGGTTTTATTTAATACACGCCAACGCGAGCTATAATTTAAAAAGCCCAAAAAAGTAATTTTTCACTCTATAGGTTTTCTTGAATTTTCTTCAAGGCATGTGAGTCGTTCCGGGAGTCGGAGTCAAAACGACTTCCTTTTGACTCTGAATCCTAAATTATTCCGGAGTGAAAGTGGAGTCAGGGTTAATGCCCGGGGTCGACTTCGTAGTCGAGCAGGAGTCGGAGTCACTCTGACAGTTTTACTCTGAAGTCAGGGGTGGCAATTTGACTCCAGAGTCAAGAGTTGATTTTCCGTATTGATTCCAGGAATTAGGTCGGATTCGGAGTCATATTTTTGCTTGACTCACATGCCTTGGAAATAATTAATAGCAAAATAAGCCTGTAGGTAAGAAAAGGGGAAATAATAACCCTTGCAAGCGAACAACTTCAATCTTCAAAAATTTAAATATTTTTATATTTTTTTATCCTTATTTATATAATACATATGACTATGAGTAAAATTTTTATTTGAATTGCGCAGAGTTTTTGAGATGAAACAAAAAAAGAGGAGATCTGATGTTTTATTTTTTTTTTCGGGTGTAGAAGAGTTTCTTCGGTTTCATAAATTTGATGAATTGAAAATAGAGTTCAACTGGAACGAAATTTACACATGTTTAATATTCCAGCCGAAGGGATTCGAAGAGATATGAAAAATTTGTGACTTGTACGAAACCAAAATAATGAAAAGTCCAGTGTTCTGCAACGTGTCTACTGGAGTAGGCTGAATTTTGCTTTTTTTGGAAATCTGTAAACAAAGAGATCACAATAATTACGAAATGGCCTTAAAAAGATGTGATAAAAATTTCAGCTCTCTCGCTCAATTTTTTAAACTTGTAAAATTCGCTTAAAGTTCGAAAATTTTCAAACATTTTAAAAAAATTAAATTAAAAACTATTTAAAAATATTATTGCACATATTTAAACTCAAATTGATCAATGTTAAGAAATTTTTGCCATTTGATCTTTTTGCGTTTTTTCATGATTTTTCTGAAAAACTTCAAAGAAAATTTTTAAAATAGATTTAGAACATCAATTGTAGATGATTTAGCCCAAAATTTCAATTTTATCCCTCACAGACGATTTTTCATGAGTGCTTAATGAATAGTTTTTTCGTGTTATTTCAAAATTATTTTACATCAGTAAATTCTTAGTAAAATAGACCGAGTACACTTACCTTCTTCGGTCATTTAAGGTCTATTTTCGCATTTTGCTCTTTTCAGGGGTTCTCAGTTGGTATTCCAGCCTACAAGAATACAGTATAAATGACTGAAGAATAAAAAGTGAAAAAATTCCTTTTAGAGTCTAAAATAGACGAAATGTGTCCCTTGTGATGACATTTTTTTTTTAAATCATTTTCTCAATTTTTAAGAAATTCACTTTAAAATACGTGGAAAAGAAACAATTTTTTGAGTGATTCTGAAACGTTGTTTGTGGAAAATAAAATTGAAATATTACACTTAATCATATCAAATTAATGTCTTAAATTCATATTAGGAGGGCATTTCTCAACAAGAAATTAATGCAATAAGTGACATTTCTTAAAAACCTCTGAAAAAAAGGGGAATGGCAAAAATTTTCCTACAACGATCATTTTATGTTCAAATGTATATAATAATTTCATTTTTGGAACGAATTTTGAAAATTTTTGAACATTGAAGTGAGTTTTGCAAGTTTAAAAAATTGATTGAGGGGGCGGAAATTTTTACCAGATTGTTTTGAGGTCATTTCGCATCTATTGTGACCTCGCCATTTGCAGGTTTCCAAAAGCGAAATTCGGTCCACCTTAGTGTAAACTTACCTACCTATTCAGAATCAGCGTTCCAAAAAAACCGAAGTGGCAAATAGGTAATTTATTAGATTTTTCTCTACGAAAGTTCCTTTTGATTGAATGCGCAAGTCTAATGTGTGGCCTCAGGAACTTCAGAGTACTAGCACAGGAATATTATCTATAATTTTTTGATTATTGTATTTTTAGCAATGAGCTTTCTGTGGTGGAATTTAAAAGAATTTTATAAAATAGACAAAATTTGGATCAAAGATACGTGGGAAATTTTATTGTTTAGGGACTGACATATATGATTATTTTTCTGTTAAAAGTGAGTGTACTTATGTAATTATAAAATATCAAATAGTAGTGAAAAAAAGTATTGAGAGTAGTGATTTTTAAAATAGGTACTGTAAATAGTAAATAAGTAATAAATTCATTCAAAATTTCAAAAAAAAAGTAATAAAAAAAAACTGAAGGCGCAAGATATTTTAAAAAAATTACAAAGAGATGTTTCTGAAAATTCGGTGAAAATATGTTGAAAAATGTACCTAGTAAAAAAGAAGTAATTTTTCAAAAAAAAAAAAATTAAATAAAAATAATCTACCAAATATCCTGATATAGGATAAAAGTTTACTCACATATGGAAAACAGGAGCAAATTTTTATAATTTCCCCAACAATATGAGAATATGTCCACTTTTCAAATAAAGGCCATCTGTAGGCATTCAGTTGTTAACCCTTTGAATGTGTGCACTACTCTGAAATGATCGAACTTTAAACAGTGATCTGTGTATTTTGCATATATGTAGGTATATTTATAAATTACAGGCGGCGTCTTTATTTTAAAAATCTTATCCAGATGCAGAACAATTATCTCCAAGCCTACAGTTATATAATCGAGATGATTTACGTTTCAAATGAAATAAAGCCGAACAGTTGGAAAGAAAAACGAAGAAAAAACTCTTTGCACTAAATTGACCAATTTTCACGTCAAATTGCATTAAAAACGGTAATTAATATTGTCAGAGAGATTTTATATAAGTTGGACGAAAAATCTCGGGTACTATTTAATAACTGTGTTTTTCGATCAGGTAATTACATCAGCAGGTTAAAGAGTTGGGTAGTTTTGTTGTTAAAAAGAAGAAGATGAAAAAAAAAAAAAAAAAAAAAAAAAAAAAAAAAAAAAAAAAAACATCATCATCATCGATATTGCTGCGTTGCGTTGGTTTACTATCTAGTAGAGGTATAGTGGTCGTGAAAAAATCACACCACTTATCAAATATCGTATGACAGGTGGGAGACCTTTAAATGGTAATTGAAACTCGTCAAAATTCTTTAGAAAGTTAGTTCCAGTTCACGCGCAAACCGTACTACCGCGAGGCAAAAACGTGATATTTGTTCTCGTTAAAAAATGTTTTCAGTTGAAATACTGCAATGCAAGCTCAATGTAATATTAATTTATGCAACAGGTACGAAACGCGACGACTTGCACGAAGGATCGCATTTTTTTTTTTGCGGTAGATAAACTAGCAAAATTGAAATGTATGGGTCGTACTCGACTTGCGTGTGGGAGTAAGTATAGTTCGCAGATGTTGCATGTGCTTCGATGTGATTTTTTTCTTTTTTTTTTTCGTATTATTTTCATAAAAATAAGAGCAGGTGCGAGGTAGGTAGGTTTGGTATGAAGATCATGTTCGTATAGGTATATCCTGTGAGCTGTGACTAAATAACTTTACGAATTCGTGCTGTCAGTAGAATTAGTAATGAGAGGAATTTTTAACAAGCGCCGTTGCAACTTGAAATAATTACGAATGTAGCGTATGATCGAAGATTTACGGTCAACATGCAGAAATATTTTCTTACAATGTATACTTAAGTATTTTCTTTTGTTTATTTCCTGAACGAAAATAACTCTACGAACAGATTTATAAATTAATGATTGGAAATTGAGCTCTTAATTCCGATTAATATGCGTTATAAAAGGTATTTACACGTATGGATTTTTTGCTCAATTTTTTCGGGAGAAATTTCATCGCATTGCTGGATGAATTCAGTTTTGAACTTTTTACTTGTATTCGCATATTTTAAAATTTCCCCGCATTACAAGCTTAGTTTATGGAAAAATTCTAGTTTTCAAGTATACTTTATTTTTTTAAATTAACAAGGAGCAAAAATTCGTGATGATTCTACACGATTAATTCATAAACGTATTATATTTATCCTTAATTGATACTGGTCCGTATATACGAGATTTTGTCGATAAAATTCAAGATATTTTGTTTTAAAGTTGATTTTAATGAAAAAAAAAAAAAAAAATGTTGTATAATATTTAAATTTTCCTGTTACTTCAAGTTCGCCGCCATTAAAACAAATAATTCATTCAACTACATTGCTGTTAATCTGCTGGCCAATTTGAAATGTAATAATGAACTCGAAATGCAAATTGAACATTTATGTATCGAGCTTTGGCGGCTCTCATTCGGTCAAATAATCAAGGCATTTCAACATTTACTCAAGATGATTTGTTTATGGTTATTTTAGTAGTCGTTAGGCTTATTTCATCGAAATATTCATTTCAACAGTAGCTCGGTAGCTCATCATCATCATCATCATTAAATGCTAAATAATATATGTGTTAAGTTTTCAGATTTGAATTCTGTTCAACAATGTAGGTATAGGTAGCTAACTGGGTACAAGAATCTCAAACCGTACATACGTACGAAAGATTGCCTAATAGAAATTTTGTAAGGGATAAGGTTCTAACGGAGGTATTTCTAATTAACGACGAATTGTAATTAATCGACAAATTTGTGATTTTGTTTTGAAAAATAAATGTGTAGTTTTTTTTTACTTTTTGATCATAATTTATTCAAAGATGTCCAGCTTCGTGACTTTAACGTTTTTGTTATGGTTTTTATAACATTGTTATTAAATTAGCTAAAAAAATGAAAAAAATAACCTCATAAATTGTAAATTTTGAATTCAATTTTTTTTTTACCAAAATGTCTCGTTAATTAAAATTTTAATTGGTACAATTTTAAAAATTATCAAATTTCAAGTACCTATTTTGTGCTTTCTATGGCTGAAATAGGTCTTAGGAAGTCGGACTGGTTTGCAAGATTCAACATTTTTCAAAAGTATTTTTGGCAAAATTTGTAGGGTTTTTTCAGAAAATTTTTTGACTTTCATGCTCTGTTGAGCTTGTTAATCATTTACCGTAACTAGTGATCAAAAGTGATCTGATTGGGTGTGACTGAGATCGTGTTTTTTCCTTTATGCCTGTAACAGATATCTCTAAGTATATCTTACAATGAGGATCAAGTCTATTCTTACTCATCGCAATAATTATTCGCCGAATCAATTATATGTACTCGCCATTAATTAGTCATTTTATTGTATAAATTAACGTTGATATTATCAGCCAATGTTGAAATATTTGAACAAATTAATATATTTTCCTAATACCTACTATGTTTATACGTATACATTAGCGTTTTAAAGATTGAATTTTAAAACTTTTCCGCGATCAAATCAAAATTCAGATGATTATCTGGAATATTATCGAGTATGAGAGTTCGCTGCTGATTTGTTGATTGAACAGGAATGCTAAAGAACTTAATTGGTGTTTCAGTTTCTAATACTTATCGTTCGTAAAATTAGCATAAAACGTGAGAACCTAAATGCTCACCGTTTTAAATATTTCCCTAATTATTAAAGTGGTCCAGCAGATTGTAATGGGTAATTGTAGTAAAACAGTGGAGAAGTGCTTGCTGCAGAAATATTTACGATAAAATTCATCATATTTTGTATTTTATTCGGATTCGTCGATGGCTTCAAACTTGGAAGAAATCTAAAACACTACGTATAGGACAAGTGAATTTTTTTATGGTATGAGACATGTACTTCCTTATTTGTGAGAATTTTTAGCCTGATTTTCTATGTCATATTGTCACTGAAAACCAGACTATTGCGGTCTGTCTATCCACGCCGCAGGAGGAGGGGGAATATCAACAAAATTCGCTTTGGGGACGTAGAAGACTATTAAGAGCATTTTTGGCGATGTCAGATATTTATTTGTAATTTTTTTACCGCCCTCTCCTCCCCTCATCGAAGCTAAAAATTAAAATCGATCAAATTTGGGTAGTACCCTTGGATTGATGATGGATTTGATATTTTTGAGTGGGGATGACATGGGGTCAAAATTCAGCTATGCTCAAATTTAGGGGAGGGGTGCTGATAGGCGAAAATTGTTTCTTTTTAAGCTGATTGATAGAAAATTTAAGTGTATACATATCCAAAAATCGGCCTCTTAAGTCAATTTGTAGGGTAGATATGAGCGTTTTCTCTCTATTTCACCTTGATGAAGGGTTTTTC
Source organism: Ferrisia virgata (assembly GCA_900060175.1). Classification (NCBI taxonomy): domain Eukaryota; kingdom Metazoa; phylum Arthropoda; class Insecta; order Hemiptera; family Pseudococcidae; genus Ferrisia; species Ferrisia virgata. Next base: position 9,305 of record FIZR01017602.1, read on the forward strand.
CTCCCCTATCTCCCCTCAAAACTGATCTAGAAAATTGAAATTTTGTACGTAGTACCATAGGATGTGCCCGACCTGTGTTTTTTTTGGTAGGGTTTTGTTACGTTTTGATTTTGGGAGACAGGAAATTGACATTTGTTATTTAAATTTAGTTTTGGTCTTAGATGTGCCTTCTGAGGATTTAGATTTTTCAGCCTCATTGCATTCCCTCGCAGTCTCAAAAATCTAGTTTTTCGGTCGTTTTTAGTTTGATTTTCAATAAAAACCGGGCTGATACAGTCTTATCGACCTTCGGTGGATGAGAGGAGGATATCAACAAAATTTTGCTATGGGGTCCTAGAAAACCATTACGACCATTTTTGGCCATGTCAGATATTCATTTTTATTTTTATGTATTAACATCGAAAGATGTTTAATAGCGCATTCTGTGAAAATCGTCAACAGTTGACCGTCATCTTTGGGTGATATTAGTGGACCATCAACAGTGTCACGTCAGCATTGAACTGACATCAGTGGGCAGATTTTGATGGCCTGGAATGACGTAAGTGGACGAATTTTATGAGCGATTAATTTTATGATTTTAAGTTAAAATATTGAAGATAATTGAAGATGTTAGACATGATTTTGAGTTGAAATGTTGAAGAAAATTAGTTGACCTTGACCCTGGTTAATTTACGACTGTATGTTGAAATGTTGAGCAAAATTAAAGATGGTTAAAGTTGACCCATAAACAACAGACTTTGACGCTGGATTGATTTTATGATTTTAAGTTTAAATGTTGAGGAAAATGAAAGGTGTTTAATAGCGTATTTCACATTTTTCTCGTCATCGGTTTACCTGTGAATCTTTGACTTTGACCCGAGTTCATTTTATGATTACAAGTTGAAATGTTGAGGAGTGTTATGAAAATTATTTGTTGAGAAACAGTGAATATACGAGTTGAATTTATACCGACAACGTAAAACGTTTCAGAACTTATATTTTTTCGATGTTTAAACTTTGAATGCAAAGAGTATCGAGTATTTTTTTTTTTTTCCGGAAACTAAAAATCATTTGCTCAGCTCGATACCAACCAAAATCTATCAAATTTGGGAAGTATGTTTCGATTAGCGACGTATTTAGTATTATGAAATGAGGATGACCTCGGGTCAAAATTCAGTTTTACTCAAATTTGCGGGAGGGGGTGCTGAGGGACTAAAATTGCAAAGATTATTCCTTTTTGAACCAATCAATAGACAATCTAAAGATATGTAGCGTATCCAAAAATCAACTTCCCAAGTCTATTAGAAAGGAAGTTATGAGGGTTTTTTCCTTTTTTGACCTTAAAAAGACGCTTTTCCTCCCCTTTCTCCTCGCCAAATTCAGCTAAGAAGTTGAAATTTGGTATTTGATCTTGATAAGAGCTCTAGATGCGCCTTTGGCTCCGAAAATGTAATTTGTTCCTCGCATAATTCCCCTCCAAATTGAGCTAGGAAGTTGAAATTTGATATGTACATTTAGTAGGGTTCCTAGATGCGGTTTTTGAGGTTTAAACTTTTCAACCTCGTTGCACTCCCTTGCACCCCAGAAATGTAGTTTTTTGGAATTTGAAAAAATTATTTGGTTTAATCCTCAAATACCAGTGTAGATTTCAGATGTGCCTATTGGAGATTTCAGCTATTCACTCCAATATCTACTGTACCTCTTCCACTGTTCAAAGAAAAATATCTCAGAGTGCTCCTATTTTATATTTTGTTGATAATTCTGAAAGTAAATTAAGTGTGTTTTTAAAGGATCAATTTAAGAAAAATATAATTGTTTCAATAAATGTAACTCACATTTTCAGTACCGCATTACTTATAATAATATGAAGAACATGCAGGCTTGTAGCTTGGAATTTTTTGTAAATAGGGCTTAAATTGAGCAACAAAATATACGTTGCGGTAAATTCAAGTTTTAAACTCCTAAAAAAATGACAGCTTTTATTATTTATGAAATATTAAAATATAATAAAAGAATAACTAGAACAAAAACGGAACAATTTATCATTGATGATCATAATATGCTCTAATGTAGCCGAAGTCTTCGATTTTTTTTATTATTAAAATTTTATACACATTTTTGCGAAAGATTAAGTACCTCGAAAAGAATACAAAGTATAATGATTCATTCTAAAATTCAGGGTTTGAGAATAAAAATCGAGAAATTTTCTAGACTGGGCAATGCTCGATTTGCCCGAATCTAGCGCTGCTGATTAATACTTTATTCCAAATTTTTAGTGATCAATTCCATAAGATATAAATATATTTAAAGAATGAAAATTCAAAAATGTATAAATACTGGTTTGGCTATTAAGCATACAACTGTGTATACTTCATTTTTTTGGAAAAAAGAAGCATAGCAATCGAGCTGTTCGTTGCAATAGTGAAGATTTGTGCTGATACCTATCGAATGAACGCCAAACTAATGGACGTAATGACAAGAAACAGCACACATTTTTTACGTTTTTATTTGTTGTAATTATAATGTATTGTGTATGTAGATTCACCTACAATCAATAAAACGAATTTCGTTGATATCCCCCTTCCCTCCTTCATCAAAAGTAGGTGGATATCTTGTAATAGCTTGGTTTTCATTGATAATATGACATAGAAAATCAGGCTAAAAATGGTAAAAAAGTGCAGAAAATTTATCGCTTATTTATCTTATGAAGGTACTTTAAAATTGCTTTCGGGAGGAAAAGATTTTTATTGAATTCGTGTAAAATATTTTCTGTGATTTAGTTTTGTCGTAAGTAAACATATCTAATATTTACGATTGGAAGAGTTTAGGAATTGATATTCTACTTAGTACTCACCACAGTTTTTGTAGAAAGACGCAAAAATTAGATTGAATTCTAATTGCATTTTTTTTTTGCATTTTTTCAAGTCATGTATTCTTTGAAGAAAATAGCCAAGTGTTGCAATTTTTTATAATGATTTTTGCATTTGAAAAGTAAATTATCCAAATGATTGCTATATAAATATTTCATATCTTCTTATTTCAACGTATTAAGAAACGGAGATTATGATTTCTGAAGGTATTGAGATCACTTTAAAAAAATGGTGTAGCAAAACATTCTCTTTAAAATGAGATATTTTACCTGGAGTCGAATAAGTTGCATATTCTACTGCCTGACAATCAAGATTCCCCATGAATGATATTGTCATGGTTTTATGTAAATCATTAAGAGTTAAGAGTGAAAAACTTATTTTCATTTTTTGTCGAATACACGATAAAATTATTAATTTATCCGTAGTCTGATGGGAATATTTTAAATACTTAACGCTAATTTATTACTTTCATCGCACCAAAATCATCTGCTTATGTGGTGTTCTTTAATGTCGCCTTTGAAATATGGAATATATATATTTTTCGAATCAGATTAGTTTTTTGCCTCTATACAACAGCTGTAAATTCACTGAACGAAATTCTCAAAAGAATGTTAAATCAAACGAAAAGTTTAACCCTTCGGGTATTCAATTTTGCACTTAGGACAGAAAAAAAAAATCGAGCGAAAAAAATTACGATTCAAAGATAGCTAAGTAAACTGCTTTTAAAGTAAGTATAAAAGAAACGAAATGACACTTGAGTTTTGTTCATTCTTTTTGCGGTACAAAAATCTAGAGTTTCTTCAACGTTAAACTTTTTTTGAAGGAAGTAGAGAATAAAGACTGCATCTTTAGATTATTTTCGAGGCGCGAAAGATAACATTAGCACCTTCTGTAAAAAGGTTACGCGACAAAGCAGTTCTAATTTTTTTTTTTCAGCAGTATTTTTAAAATTGTCTTATGGAAATTAAAAAGGTAAAAACGAAAAAGATAACCGAGCGAAGATTTTTTTCATAGGTATATGGCTATGTGAATAATTTGTGTAGAAAAAAATTAGTTATATTCTGGTACGAAAACTTAATGCTTCATTCATATACTCGACAGAAGATACTCTAAATTATACGATGTATACACAATTTATAAGATAAGCTTTAAAGTACGAACGTTTAACTGTCTAACGGAAAACTTTATGAAGAGGTTTTTGTATTATTGGAAATTTTTTAATATAATAACCACAATAAATTTTTAAATTTAAGCTATAACACTGTTTATCTGCAATATCACAATTGATAACACTTTTGCAACAATTTAACGTTATTCATTTTTCTTAGTACATTTATGAGTTGAAAAATAATTCCTAATGAATCGGTAAAGTGAACTGTTATGGTAACTATACCCATTGAACTTCTTGCTGATTTCCTCACATAATTCAGTTTCGTCAAGGGTAGTTAATTTCTACAGCCATGTAATGGCATTTCGGAATAAGTACAAGTATAGCATCCGCAAATACATAAATATTATTTACGAACACATCGAAGATTAAGAATTTTTCCAGCAGAATTAATTTGTCGGTGTAAGAAAACTAATTATATGTAAATTTGATTCTTCTAAATACATCTAGTAAAGTAATCGTACATACATTTGAAACCTTCAAAATGTAAAAAAATAAAAATAAAATGTTGGCAAGTAATTGTTTTAAAACGTTTAAAATGAATTTACGTCTTCACCAGAAGGAAACTCGTACCTAGTACCTAACTACCTACTACATATTCAAATGATAAATCACTCGACTACAGTACTTATATAATTTCAAGAAAAGAAAAACGTAATTTTTTTTCTCATGTTCATTTTCCGAAAACAATATGCATTCCTGGAATGTATGTAGTCATTCATTCATTAGACTACGAGTGTAATTAAATCAACAGTGAGACGTAAAGTAGATGAATGAAGATGTGCATAAATGTAGGTGACCTTCGTCGTGTGTGGGTAACCATTGGTCATTCTAATAGAGCAGTGGGTTAACTGTCCAACATTGTACATTTAAATCGCGTTGTATTAATAAAAGTGTAAAAAATACCGCGATGTTGCGCAATAATTTTCTGACATATTGTGGTGCCTTCTTACTTTTTTTTTTTTACTGTATCATCTTCACGATGAATACTTTCTCATCGAATTTGACTTGTGAATGAATGAATGAATGAATGAATAAGTGAGCGAGTGAGTTCTTTCAAGCATAATACTATGAGTAGTCAGTCATTGTCTTATTCAACATTGGTTATATGTAAAAATTATTACTCATATGGTATATCTATACTACACATAGTACATATTACTATTACGTGGAATAAAAATTTTATATTTTGTAAATTTCGCATTAGAGACTGATATACTAAAAAAATATCGTATTTACCTACTCATCAAAGTATAAAAAACTTGATGCTAAGCAAGTTGCATTTTATATTCTCATAACAATTTAAACATTAACAATTTGCAAAAATTAAATCAGAAAAATTAAAAATTTTTCAATTCACAGATAACCTTAAATACTCATCTTTTTGACCTTCCATCCTTTATATTTTGTAAAATTTTTGCCCTCGTTTTCCTGGGGCAATACTTTCTGATTTTCTTGCAGTAAATCTTTTTCTCATATGTGAACAAAAGGATTAAAAGCTAGAAAATCAGCAAAAAAATTCACTACACACGAACAGCTTTTTAGTCAGATTTCCTATGTTATATTATCAATGAAAACCAGACTATTACAGTCTTCCTACGTGCGGCGGATGAGGGGAGGAGGGGATGTCAACAAAATCTGTTTTGGGGTCCTAGAAGACCATCACGACAATTTTTGACCATGTTAGATATTTATATTTACTTTTTAAATTGTTTTTCCGCTAAAAAAAACTTGAAAAATTATTTGCTCAGCTCGATATTGACCAAAATCAATCAAACTTGAGGAATAGGATCCGATTAGCAAGTCATTTGATATTTTGGAATGTGGATAACCTCGGGTCAAAATTCGGTTCTGCTCAAATTTGGGGAAAGGAATGCTGAGGAGCTAAAATCGCAAAAATTGTTCCTCTTTGAGCCAATCGATAGAAAATCCAAAATTGTATAAGATATTCAAAAATCACCCTACTAAGCTGATTAGGAGTAAAGATATGAGGATTTTTCTGTTTTTAACTTTGAAAAAGTGCTCTTCCTCCCCTAACTCCCTTCCAAATGGAGCTAAGAAGTTGAAATTTGGTATGTAGATAGGTGTGCTTTTTTTTAGAAATAAGACGAAGGTACCGAAGTTTTTTCCAAAATTTTGGTCATTTCTCCTTCTACGAACTGTATAAAAATTAAAAATCAAATTGGAAGTAACCAATTTCAATTATCCATGTCGTCCTAAGAGTAAAAGTGCCATATCTCATGAGTTTTTCGTATTTTTTTTTTTTGAGCTTTATTAGGTATATTTAGATAATTAAAAGTCTCAATTAGTAAATTTATCAGCGTACAAAAAGAGAAATCGCTCAGGAGGGTGTTTGTTCCCTCTGACCAATTTTTTCACGTGAAAGTTCATATAAAGAGTCAAATTCGACACTTGAAGCTTAACGGTACGTCGAAAAGCTCATTTCTCAACCTCTTACCCTTAAAATTTTGCAAAATTTTTTCCCTCAGTTTGCTCAGGCTGTATATTCTTTAATTTTTACTCAAAATTTCAGCAAATCTTTTTTCAGAATGTCCTCTTGCTCGCATGGGCGAAGTTCGGTGGTGAATGTTTTGAAAAAAATTTAATAAATAATGGTTTGTACGACTAAAAAATGATAAGATATCATTTTTGGAGCTGAAAAATGTCCTGAAATGCATATTTACGGATCTTTCACACTTCGCTTTATGCAAATTTTTGCTCTCGCATCGATGCTGGGACGTGACGCTTTTTTTCTCTTTCTTTTTTAAACATGAAAGTGGAGGGCTTGAGCCCCTCTGACAATTTTGACCGATTTCTGGTTGGAGGGGGGGGGGGTGTAAATTCAACATCTGTGAGGACTTAGCCCCCCCACCCACTTTTTTAAATCCACATGTACTTGTAACCCCGTGAAAAACGCTGAAAAATTGATCAAAAATCTTTTTTTAGCTTATTCATCTAGAATCTAACAATCAATTTTTTAAAAGTGTTACCCGCACTTCGCTCAGGAACCCAGTAATATTTCGGGATTATTTACACACTGATATATTTGAAGAGACTGCACTTATGATATCACGCACGTTTGAAAAAACTTCTTGTCCCATTCGCCATGCTTGGAAAATTTAGGCCTCCACGGCCAGATAGAGAAATATTGGCAACACCATTTATTGCAGTTGAACGTTTCTGCCAAGTTTTACTTTCAGTTTGTCAAAAAAAAAACAGAAAATCAAAATCATATATTGAATGCGTTTTTGAACATTTTTGATAGTAGAATAAAAGAAAATGGCGTGTAATGCAAAATTTATAATTTTATATTGGGGGGGGGGGGGTAATTCATTTTTTTCTAGTCAACTGCTACATTGAAAGTTCGTTTACCCTGCTGAAAAATTCCCTCGCTATCGATCTGCCTATAAGTATAATTGATATTTACTCCTGCAATGCAGTTGATGCAACTTGTTTGACGTTGATTCGCCTTACGGGTTTATTCCCTTCCAGTGAAATACTACGTACGAACCCCATAACTTCACTAGGTCTAGGTAAAGGTACTTGGCAGGTCTGAAGCCAGGCGGGTGCTACGAAATGCTCAGCAATCGGTAGAGCTGAGCTTGACATCCTCTGTGAAAATTTTATCAATATGGAATGTTTCTATAACTTATTTTCAAGGCATCTACGCACGAACTTGGTAAAACTGATTTTTCTTTTAAAGAACGATTATCAGCGTAGTCCGCCCCCCCCCCCCGGTCGCCGCCAAAGCAGTAAATGTAGAGGTTACCAGGACAGTATACAAATCAATTTAGTGATTTGGAAGTTTTTTTCTTTTGCTAAAGCCTTCATCCCAAGTGATATTGAGCGAAGATCCTCGTTCCCTTTTGACCCTCCGCCAAAAGAAGTTTATCCAGCATCCTCTGACATTGAGGCAAATATCCTGTACTAATTAAGGCTGACTATGGGCATGGTACTGTGCTGGTTAAAAAGTTTAAAATTTCAGTTTTTCACACAGCAAATAGCTTGATACTACCAGTCATTTGCTTGGATTCCAGATACTCGTATATTTAAAAAATGTTAACGAAATTCATTTGGCAACCGCGTATTCAGTATTGAGTCCTTTTTCAATCGACTTACTTAATTTGATGGGATATATTTTAAGCAAGAGCATAGATATAGGTATGTTAGTATGTTATTCTTCATTTTTTAGTATCATGGAAGAAGAGTTTTGAATTAGCAGGATATCTAAAACAGTATTGATGGATTTTTGTTTTTTTTTGGAAATAAAATGTTCCTCGGTTGACCCGAGAAGAAGTTGTGTTATCAATCAAAAATTATAGTATGCTTCGATATTTCAAAAAAGTTTCCGAAGCGTGTTCTAAACATGTATGTAAGCACATGATGCGTATACGTTTGTATGTATACAGCGTACAAGTTGTCTCTCAAAACTTAAAACTAGGTTACCGCGTACTTAAGTGATGACAACTTTTTTTCAACTCATAATTCCACGCCATTGATACGTTTGTGTGTGTGTGTGTGTTTCATAAGCACAACTGAGCGTAAATATTTCTCGCTTTTTTTTTTTACATTATGTGTAAAGAATGGGGTACCTTATTTGAGTGATGGTCTGTAGCATGTGAAAAAAAAAAAAACAAACAAAAAACAAACAAAACTATTATACTATTTATGTTGTAGAAACGTTATGAAATTTGTATTACGGTATGAAAAATTATACTTCTTAATCAAGCTGTAATTATTTCCTCGTACGTATATCGAACATGGTATTGAAGACATAAATTACAATTTTTTGTTACTTTACAGTATAAATCACGATAACAACGGTGGACTTGCACGGTAAAAAGAGAGAAAGAAAATCGGTTTTATTTTCCGACTGCTATTAGACATTATAATCACGTATTCCTGCAACGCTTAATATTTAGCGAGAAGTCGACGAGACACGAAAACTTTAGACACTTTATTTGAAGAACAAATAACTTTAGAAATTTTTCTTAATGAAAATGACATTGAATTGTCTTCCAATAATGAGTACTTTTTGTTATTGTCGTTACAAACCATTATTTTGTGAATGATTAAGAAATTGTAAGCCCTTGATTTATGTAATTCTATATATAACCAGACGAAGGCCTTTTCAGTAATTATAAACGGCGAGGAAGCGTACAATATGAGAAGTTGGTCGCTGAAATACCGTAATAAACAAATAATTAAGCTTCGAGATTACTTCATCTAATGTTATAGAGAACAGCAGCGGTGCGAGCAAGATAGAAACATAAATACACATACAAACGCTTAATAAAAATAAAAAGCTGGTTTTATGAAGAAAAATATTCACGTGACAAATTCGCGACCAGGAGGACTTTACCTGTACGTCTTGTGTAGCTGGTTGAAGACAGATAAGGAATTACTTTGTCAAGCTTGTTTTGTTTAGCAACATCTTAACCATATATTTTTCCTGTACCTGCAGCCAGTGATTCCCACAAAGCCATATAGACGGTGCATGCCCTTAACACTGCCATCATAATGTACTATGGCGGCGGTTAACGTTTTACGCAACATTGCTTTCGGATTCCAGCTCGTTGTGTTGTGCTGTTCCCATGTTACGTCCTGCGGTAAAGCGGCACATCACAACATCACGGCGCGCCGAGACTTTCAGACATGTGTAATGTGCTAGAAACTTTCTATGCCATTTACAAATGCAAACTTACGTATGTACCTTACGTAGCCTACGTACATAGGTAGTCGATGATTTTTGCAATTTTCCAGCTGAAATGTCATTCATTGACATAATCCGCGTTCAATTTATGTGTATAAAAAAAAAAAATAAAAAAAAATAATAATAATAAAAAAAAGTAGTGGTTTTTTCGAGATTGACGACGCGACGATAGCATCAGATAATAGCAGGTATTTTTGAGAGCCTAATTTGTTGATATGAAGATAGCATTGTTTAGTTACCTGCCCGTCACTGACCTTCCGTAATAACGATGATATTCTAAAAATTTATTATTATTCGTGATATGTTAACCTTATTTCTGAACCCATTAAAAAACCAGTTTTACGTTTGTATTAGCGAAAATTTTATCCATTGATAAATATCTCATTCATTGTACGTAGAATAACAACGTTGCGTTTTCAGGCTGTAATAACGGTATGTGTTGTGTGATACCTGAGCGGCGTACGTATAGGTATTAGCTGTTAGGTATGTGTGTAAAAAGCTCATCTGCTACGTTCAGCCTCGTCATCTACACGCTAATTTTACGACTGTAACAGATGGAAATTTATCCAAGACAGCTTCATGCGTACGTAATTTCCTCACTATATAATGTAGGTATGAAAGTTTATGAAGAGGTGTGACGATAAATCCTAAACAGCAAGGGAGCTGCGTATCGTACTTATGATGATTTTAATATTTTCTCTATTCATTTGGGGAGAGATAACAATTTAGATGATTGAAACAGTGGCAAATAGGTATATTTATTTCGAAATTCTGTACGTGAATATACATAATTATAGTATTGCGAGAAGAGTGGATGTTTAAAGAAATTAATTTTATTACCTACCTTTAAATAGAAATTTCTCGATGGTTTAAACTGTATTATGCTATTTGTGTAATTTTAGGTAAGTTGTAAAAACAATTTGATTCGGATGGTTGATTGAATATGAATAATGGTATAAATTTGTTGTTATTTTACCTGCTATTTTGGAAATCCTGGTATTTTACCAAGTTTACGTACCAAATTTCAACTTTACAGCTCAATTTCGTGGGGAGATAGGGGAAGAACAACGCTTTTTCAGGGCCAAAATAGGGAAAGACTGTCATATCTCCCCTTCTAATTGACCTAGGAGGTTGATTTTTGGATATGTTATACAACTTTGAATTTTCTATCGATTGCCTTAAATAGAAACTAATTTTGCGGTTTTGGCTCCTCGACACCCCCTCCCCCAAATTTCACCATATCTGAATTTTGACCCAAGATCATCCCCACTCGAATATATCTAAGCTGACGGCAAAATGAGTCGACTGACCGAATTGGAGCGATTTCGATCAGAACTGAGCAAGGCAAATAATTTTAGTGTTCGAGGGGAACAAGTGACTGAAAAACCATATTTTAAGAGTTGTGAGGAAGTGCGATGAGGCTGCAAAGTCAAAACTGCCAAAAAGTATATCTTGGGTCCCTATTTAATGTACATACCAAATTTCAATTTTCTAGGTTAATTTGGTGTGGGACATGGAGGAGGAGCAGCTTTTTTTCAAGGTCAAACCCACATATCTCTCCTCCTAATTGACCTAGTAGGTTGATTTTTTGATATGTATCAATTGGTTTAGAAAGTAATCATTTTTGCGTTTTTGGCTCTTCAGCACTCCATTCCCTGAATTTAAGCATTACTGAATTTTGACCCAAAATCATCCCCACTCAAATATATCTAATCCGCCGGTAAAATGAGCCGACTGACCGAATTGGAGCAATTTCAGTCAGTATTGAATAGAGTAAAATTTGAAAAAAATTAAAAATAAATATCTGACATATTGATATTCCTTCCCCGCCCCCCGCCCGTTTTTCCTTCGTAGGTCGATAGATTGTAATAGCCTGGTTTTCATTGCCAATATGACAAAGAAAATCAGGCTAATAACCGAATCAAAAAATACCATGTCGATAGGTGTAAATTTTGAAGTAGGTACTACTTTTGTAAATAATTCGTAATCCTGATGCAATTAAAGACGAAAGTTGGTAGAAAAAGAGGGAGGAAATGTTGGAGATGTGTTTTTCTGGTCTTTTGAAGATGTGAAAAATTGGATATTTTTACTCAGACTATGGTAAAATGGATATCTCAAAGTAGGATTATTAGTCTACAATCCAAACACAGCACCAAAAAGTGCTCTAGAAGTTGAATTCAGTGTTCTTTTTAGAGAACCAAAAAATTGAGCTGCCAAAATGTCGATACTATCCGCTTTATTCGAAAAAGTGCCGTTTCAAAATTTTAACTCTGCACAATGGGGGGGGGGAGTAGATCTTTAAAAAGGTCATATGGGGAACATGGTCCGAACCAAAAAACTCGACGGATTTGGGTTGAGGTATTTCCCCCGATATCGAATGTGTAATTTTTTTCCATTGCACCCTGCACAACTGCATTCTATTGCACTCGATGTGCAATTTTTATGAATTTTGAACGATTTTCGACAGCTCTCTTATCCAAATTATAGGTGAGAACCAAAAAATACTCGTTAATTTTGTTGAATGAAACTATTTAAAGTCGATTCCCGCAAAAATGACCGAAAAATCAC
>FIZR01017604.1:0-17779 GCA_900060175.1 Ferrisia virgata
GTTTTTTTAGTCACCAAATATAGAGCATAGAATACAGTTCTCTTTTATTCCAACAAGTCGATACCATCTTAAGGTATATCTAGGACTCTTTCTAAATGTACGTACCAAATTTCAACTCCCCAAGTCAATTTTGTGTGAAGATAGGGGGGAAATAACCCTTTTTCAAAGTTAAACCCTCATATCCCACCTCTTGATTAACTGTGGAGGCTGATTTTTCGGATATGCTGTACAACTTTAGATTCTCTATCGATTGGCTCAACTGTTAGATCTTGAAAGGGCCACCACAGCCCGCAAGGTATTCGAGGAAACCACGTTAAAAGGAACCGCACGTCCAAAATATGCGGCCGCATTTTTCAAATCAACCATCATGTTAAATTCTTTTCTAACGACGTTATGGAAATTTTGGGAAGTTATTCACAGTACACTGTTCATAGGCCAATGTCTGATGGCCATAGCGTTGAAGAATTTGGCCACAGCCAGCATTGTTAGGGTTCATTGCCAGAAGCGATCCTCGTTCATAGAGAGGGTCCACTGGCCATTGTGGAATCATGGAGGCTGGAAAAACCAATCATGTTCCTTGACAACGATTGGACCTCGAAACACCTAAGGTGCTTCAATTACGAGAAATGGGAGCTGAATGTTGTGATGTCAGCTGATGGAAAGATTTTCTATGTTGATGATGACCCTTTCAGATTCCAAGCTGGTTGGCCGAAGATTAAAGGTCACATCTGGCCAGGGGTAAACAGTAGAATTAGGGATTTTCCAGTGTGGAGACTTCGGGCTTAGATTTTTCTTTTGGCTCTAAATCATTATAGGTTTTATACTGTTCTACATCCACCGTATCCCTTCTAAAGAAAGAAAGCCCATGGTTTTCTTTCTCCCGGGGGGAGGGGTAATTTTTGGTTATTTAAATGAAAAAAACTTGAATTTGGTATAGCTGGGTTAATCCTACTTAAATTAATGCGTCCGGTCAATTTGTGGTTGTTGGCCTTGAAGGTGGCGCACTCGGTAAATTCTGGGCACTTATTGGGTCTCATAAGGAGGCGGTTAGAAATCTGAATTTTCGCCAAATTTGAACGTAGGTATCACTATATGCATCATGTTTAAAATATGCTTTTCAGGCTTGGCGAAAATATTTAACTGTTGGACTCTAATCAGGTCCCATAAGAACAGGGTGCGAAGTTCGAAATTTTGTCAAATTTTGACGTACGTACCACTGGTACTGTTTCGGCTATGCGAATGTATTTAGTTTTTGGGCCCCAATTGGACCCTATAAGAAGGAGGTTAGAAATTCGAAATGTCGCCAAAACCGAACGTAGGTATCGGTATACCATATTTCAAATTTGCTATTCCGGCGTAGCGAGAATATTTAGCCTTGGGACCCCAATTGATTACCATAAGGAGGAGAGAGGGTTCAAAGTTCTAAATCTCGCAATATCTGGACACATTGGTATCGCTATATCGCTAAAATGAATTTCGAATGTACCGTATTCGGATTCGTAAAAGTATATTGAAAATACTTATATCCTGCGTTCAAAAAATAATTCTCTGAACAAACAAGTTTTGATACTGTTCCTTGAGAATTGTATTTAAAGAATTTCGTTAGCTACACTGATCAACTTTTGCTAATGTAATTTTATTTCAATGCTTCGCGATTCGATTAGCTTGAAAAAAATTCGCCAAATTTGCATGATTGAAAATTCAAAATTTCCGTTACCAAGGTCAGAGACCGGCTTACAAAAAATCTCATGAGCGTGTTTTGTCTATCTTGCATCATAAAGAACCAAGCTAATGCAGTAAAGAAAGACGACGATGATAGTAAATTTTTTATGCTAATTTCAAATATTACATTCAATTCTTTCCAAATTGAAAATCGATAAGGGTACACTTCTCTTGTTCGTAGAAATTTCGTAAAAAAAAAAATTCATTTCTTATCTGCAAAGTCTACACGCAGGCGGTCCTTTCCATTTTAATAATTCGTAATTTTATCGCCGAACTTGTTGGATTCATATTGGAAATTTTTTTTCTTTCAGAACGCCTATGTTGAAAATATTGAAATGTTTTAAAATTCGAACGTGTTTTTCTTACGAAGCCCAAGTCCAAGTGTAAAGAAGTTCCCTTTGATCAAAATTAACACACCCTATCGTACATAACTATTACCGAAAAAAAAAAACGATTACACGCTGATGAAGTGGATTTCCTCTAATCATCATTTATTAATCATATTCTGTCGTTTAGCTTTAATACGATGACTATTTGGATAAGATAAATCTAATTTAATGCGGGCACGTTATATGAATTTAACTTGATCTACGTTATTTTAATGGTATATCTTTTGGTCCTGTTGTGAGAAAATAATTACGTGGTAACCGAACAACCTACTATGTGACTCGTCGATCGAACATAATACGAACACACGCGTCATTTTTAACACGTCGAAGAAGGGAAAAAAAACCATTCGAGATAACTTTTTCATATTTATACATATATCTGTGTTTGAAAAATACTAATACAGTTAGTTAAAAGGAACTAGATGGGTTAAACTGGGTATGATACGATGATAGGTGAATAAAACCATAATTTGAAATCCTCTTGAAGATCATACCCGAACCATAAACCCTTTTACATATTACGCCCGTAGAAGGCCGAAGAAAAGAGAACCGCTCGAGCGAATTTGTAGCAATTTCAACCTTTTCAACCCTGATACTCCATATAATCATTACGGTTATTTTGGTTCGGCTTATAATTTAAACAATATGTATAGCGATAATGGATACGGCGCGATGCTGTGGCGCTGCCAATGGAACAACTGCGTAGTACGTCACGTATCAAAAACCCGCCAGCGAGCGTCAATATTAGAGAAAAATCCTACCATCAAGTTCCGTATATTATGGTTCAGCATGGTACTTTGCAAGTACTCTGGACGATGATAATATTGCATTGTTTTAAATAAAAACCACGCGCCGCCGGTTCACTCGTAAAAGCTGATTACCTAAAAAACACGATACAAGCTTTTATTCTGTTATGAAATATTTATATTGAAACCACGTTTTCGTTTAGATTTTCATAACTATAAGTACCCCTATCCTATACGTATAATACGTTTACGAAAATATTAGTATGGTATTTTTATCGATTAAAATTATTGCTGACGAAGTGAAAATATTAATGTGTATCACGGAATGCATATCGCTGAAACAGCTTTCGCACAGTTTGTCGTCGTCGTCGTCGAGCTGGAAACTAAGTGTATCGTTTCACTTCACAAGTTACGCCATCAAATGCTTCTTCTAGTACGTTTAGTTGTTGTTGTTGTTGTTGTAAGTGTTCAGTTTCAAAACAAATTAATCGAAGACTAAACGAACACGTCACACGACATCCAGCTAATATACCGTGTTAGGGTATAACTTTTATATATGCACTTTATTAACGTCTTGAACTAGGTAACGAGCTAAATTGTTGTTGTTATATCGACATTGATTTTATGCTTGAAAAGAGGAAGAAACGAGCAACCCGTAATAAATAAATTGACGTTAATAAAAGCCAGTAGAAAATCGACGGAAGGAAAATTCACACCGATGGTTCTGGAAGGAAAAATATTCTAAATGAATTGCGAATTGATAGTGGTGTGAAATGAGAAATTTATATTTTTTTGATTGCTTTTTGACTTCTGCTAATTTATTGTTGTTATCAAGAAATACCTTATAATTAGTTGGAGAATAATGGTTAACCTTCTTTATCATCAAGAAGAAATGCAATGGCTTACAGACCTTTTTCCAAAACGCATCAAGTCAAAAAGAATCAAAAACACTGTGATAAATATCGGGAATAGTTCTCAAAAAAAAGTATCTTACAAAATAATATACGATATTAAATTAAACGGCGATAGATCCTACGATCTGCGAAAAATAAAAAAACAAATTCTTTCATTTACACTGAATTTAATACCCAAATCTTTCATAACCTAGCACTTTCGCTATGAGACTTCAAAATTTGAAACCTAAACTCAGAAAAATGTACGATTTATGGCTTAAAAATATCATTTTTTCAAAATTTTTCCTTCACTGCGTTTGAAAATTCAAGTTTAGCTCCCCCCCCCTCTGAAAAATCTCTGCGTGCACTTATGATTTCAATGGTGAGTATGCACCTGTCAGCTTTGAATGAAGCATTAGGTGTTAGGTGTTGTGGTGCGAGGGGGTAAGTTGTACATTCTTAAATTAAGATTATCTTGATATTAGTGATAAACTTGCTTCACTTAGCCCAAGAACTTAAGATTGGAGTCTGCTAAAAAAATAATTAGTTGAAGCCTTAGATAGGCCTTTTGGTGGATTAAATTTTTAGTCCCATTACTCTTTCTTACAATTTAACCTCGAGATTGAAATTTGGTGTGCATGCACTGCACTTTGGAGGGAAGAGGGTTCAGCTGTTCAACCCTAATATCTTACTGTATCTCCACCACTTAGGGAAGAAAAACTTCGCAGAGCGCTCATTTTTTTATTTCAAGAATGAACAATTCTCACATCTCTTTTACTTTTATACAAGTCAGGCTTGTTGCTTTCTTTTTAGGTATGTCGATCAGTTACTTCTTGCGTCAAATATCTACTTATATTTTCCTGAATTCAAAAGTTACTTATGTTAAAAGTCCCCTTCTTAGTTTGAAATTCACCATTTTTTAAATTCTTTCGATGAACTGTTGTTTGGGGTTTCATGCCAAAGTGGATCAGTTTTTAGATTTCGATGTTGGCCTGAAAATGCCTGACCGATCATCATATGGAACACTTTAATTTAGCATGGGTAAATTTGGGGTTCTCAAGGTGTGGGTGTGCTCTCATACTATCGGATGGGTGATATTTCTACGTGGAATGATGGTTAAGATACCATCATGTGGATCCTTACAGGATCGCATTAAACAAAAACTGCGATTTAATTACTATGAATACTTAGGTGCACTAATAATTGAACACAAGACCACTGTGAAGGTCGAATAAAAATACTTTAATACAGAAAATAACAACTAAAATTAAGATTACACTTATAACAGAAAAAAAAAGGTATGTTCTCTTCTTCAGGTACACTAATCGAATAAAAATATCGGAATAAATATAACAATTACGCGTTATAATCCCTCCATATTCCTTCGCGATAACGCTAATCAATATAATCGCTCTAACTCTTATTACAGAACAAATGCTTAATTTGATGACTGTCAGAAAACTTGAAAGTAATTATGTCTTGCCAGATCAAATTTCATGTACCCGTTAACTGAAAAGTAGTTGCCGTGAAAAGTTCAAAAATGTATTTTAAAAATGCATACGACATGAAAAATTTTCCAATCACAGCTGGTGTTGGAACTAACTCCCTTTTATCATAAGACACGCATCCTTTCGCTTTACCATATTTCGAAATAGATTTTCACATGAGGTTTGCTCGCCTTATTTCGATCTTCCGCCATTTTGTTATTGAAAATTCTACAAGCGCTGCTAATTTTTTTATGATATCGGTTCGAAGAGCAATAGACCAGCGACGATGCCAAACTTTAAATTTTTCTAATAAATTGATGAGGGAATTTCTGCTAAGTATTTTTCTACGAAATCTTCTTTTCGGTCACCCGAAATATCTCTGATTGCTCATTCTCTCAAATCACCGCATTACTCTATTTTGATCTTATTGATTCTCTTGTAACTACTAACGTAAGCTCCTAGTTTTATTATCACTACGTCATTTAGGGTAACTGGTTGACTTGCGCGGTGATATTGTATTATTGTATCAACTCTACACATGTGAACATTGGATTTGACTTGCTCTTCGCCCTATTCCCTTCCCTTCCATCAACCTGTTTCACTCACATGTTTGCGCAGAAGCATAAACATTACCACTACAACATTGCTAGCATATAAATGGCCTGCAAATACTTTACTAACACAACGAAGACTTACACGAGCATTCTACTCGTTGAATCATCCCCTACCATTTCACCACTACAAATACAACACCTTAGTGCTAATGTGTGTAACACGATACTACCACTTCACCAACTTCTGAGCGTAGTTTCGCATTAAGTGTAAATAGGAGAGTGGATTTTCTAGAATTAACATAGACTGTGCATAGTGATAAGAAAAAAGCTTCAACATCTGTGGATTCTATAAGGAAGATTGTTGTAAACAAACAGAAATTATCTGTGTTTTTTTTTTTAAACTGAAAATAACTTCATTTATGGTTCATTTATTCCTGCTATTTATTATTCGTAATCTAATAAATTTGTGAAATAAACGCATTAAGAGCGAAAGAGTAAAAAAGTGGGAACTGAAAAATCACAATAATTCTGTTCCTTTACAACTATCTTCCTTATAGAACCAACAGATCTGGGAGCCATTGATAACAGATTTTACTTCAGACTAGCGCGGTCTATGTTAATTGTAGAAGGTCTGTGGGTAGAATCATCAACTCTAAAGACAAAATTCGTATAAATACAACACTAACATTTCCTTGGTCTCGAAAATGCCAGCTGCGAAAAGTGATCGGATGGGTTTGATTTTTTACTATAGAAAGAAAACAATTAACGTGAAACCAAAAGTACATTTTTATTGTTCCCTCGTCCCTCCTCCCCAACCAGTAACGAGATGAAAAATCGAAATATGCTTAAAAACCATGGTTTACTTGTGCCTGAAAGAGACGGAAAAATTCACTGGTATAATGATGAGAAATCTTCTCAGAGTTCAGGAAATTGAATTAAGACAGGTTCTCTAGTTTTGAAAATTTCTATGAACGATGTGATCTTTATTACATTAGATTTTTTTTTCTTTATTGAAAGGGTGTTCCAGTAGGTACATTTTAGGTCATAACATATCGTACATCGTATTCGCCTCTCCTTCGATCATATCTTTAATAATCATATTTTCTCATAACGGGTGTCGAAAGAACACGCTCGACAGATATAGATAAGCTTACCATGTATAAAAGATATCATGGATTTTTTAATTACTCCGGAGAAGGCGTAGTAGTTGGTATAAAGTACGTAGACCTCCCTATCTCTAGTACCAGCAGGTATTGGATACGTAAATTTTAATATATTAAAGCATTGTAAACTAATGAATCCTCCAAGGTGTAGGTCTCGCTGGTAGAAACTCGTACCGATGTAGACGCTAGACGACGAAGACGACGACAACTACCTTATACTTTTTCCTCGTTCGTGTATATTGAGAATTTAATAATTCTTCTCGGAATCGGAATACGAAATGCGAATGAAAACATAAGGTCTTAGGTCGTCGTTTCGGTGTGTAAACGAATTCAACTACGCGCCGATTTCGAAGTTATCGCGTAATTACAGCGAATACTGTTCTTTCGGATACAGAAATAATAACCTTTTGTTATTAGGTTGCAGGGAATAAAGGACGCGCAGAAAGGAACAAATTGATAAAAGCCTTTAATTGTGCGCTTCCTTTGTGGTGTAGAAAACTATTTACTTAGTAGGAAGTTAAAGTGAAATTGCATTAAAGTCCGCTGCGGAAACAAAACAATTTAACTTTGTGTGTTGGTACAGATGAAAAAGAAAAGGTTTTTAAAACTTCCACTTTTGGCAAACGTCATCACCGTCCTAGCCTCCATGTAATAATATTGATTTGCGATGAAAGTTTTTGCGGTGGTTTTTTTTCTCTCGATACGTTTACGTTTTCGTTTCTCGATTCTGAATTCTGCGCGATTTTGATTTTATGAAAGTTGATTAAAATTCGAAAGGATGTGTTCGACGTTACGATGATGGTTTTTCAGACGCTTCGATCTCACTCTCGTCTCGTTGCGTTGCTTCGTATAATAATTATACCTCGACGAGACTCGTGTGTATCGTAGACTTTTACCAGCTATTACTCGGTACGTGCGGTTTTGGTTTTTGTTTTTCCTTTGTCGCACCGCACCGCACCGCACCGCATCGCATCGCCACCGTATGAATTCTACGTCTTTTTTCATCTTTAAAAACTCTAAAAGTGTAATTTCATTCTAGTTTAGATTTTTGCAGGGGCTGTATTGGCCTCAATTTTTATGGTTACTGGAACTTTATTCGGCGTGCCGTATTCGCTGGTTATCTGCGAATATAAACAATCATGCGATTCAGGGTATTAGACGTGAAAATTTTTCCCAAACCGTTACTGTGTCGATTGATCGTGTAAGAAAAAAATCCTACTGGTTAAAATTTTTGCCAAGTTTTAGGATAATCTTCGTTCTTGTATAAAATATACTTATACCATTGTCTCATTGGAAAAATTAGCGTTCCGTTGCATTTGGCTAAATTATAGAAATGAGTACTTGGTATGTACATACTCGTCCTACTAGATTTTTACAAGTAGATGGGTGCGGAAAAGCAGGGGAGAAGGGAGATAATCGTATTTCGCATCAAATGTTATAACAGCATGTCGATGTCGTTGCGGTTCCCTTGTATCTTTCTCTCTCATGATAATGAAATGAGTATGCCAAAGAAACACGGAAGCGAAAAAATGAGTAGAGACGCCTCTTTAACGAAGCTTATTTCTTTAATCCGTTAGCTTTTTGTCTGTCGTCAGGAAGTTTTTAGTCGTTGTTTAAGGCATACGCAGTATACTTATCTTCATGGTATTGCAAAAAGTGGAAAGGGATTTTTAGCCTGATTTTCTATGTCATATTGTCAATGAAAACCAGGCTATTACAGTTTAACGACCAACGGCGGTGGGGAGGCGATATTAATAAAATACGTTTTAGAGTCCTAGAAGGCCATTAAGACGATTTTTGACCATGTCAGATATTTATTTTTTTTTATTCATTTTTTCCCTCGAACATTTAAATTATTTACTATACTCGATACTGACCGAAATCGCTCCAATTCGGTCAATCAGCACAGTTTGATGGCAGGTTAGAGATATATGAGTGGGGAGGACCTTAGGTCAACGTTCAATTTTGCCCCATTTCAGGAGAGGGGGGTTGAGGAGCCAAAAACACATAAAATATTCTTTTTTTGAGTCAATCGATAGAGAATCCAAAGATGTGTAACATATCCAAAAATCAATCTTCTAAGTCAATTAGGAGGGGAGATATGGGAGTTTTCTCCCTTTTGACCTTGAAAAAATCCTGTTCCTCCTCTATCTATACACCAAAATAAGTTAGTGATTTGAAATTTGGTGTGTACATTCAGTAGAGGCCCTGAATATGCCTTCTGGGGATATCGACTTTTCAGCTTCATTACATCCCCTCATATTCCCGAATATGTGGTTTTTTGATCATGTTTTCTCATTTCTTCAATTTTTTGAGTTTGTTTTTCGCATAACTCCCCTCCAAATCGTGCTAGGAGCTTGAAATTAGGTATGTATATTCGGTAGGGACCTTAGATGTGCCTTTTTCGGGTCTCGAATTTTAAGCTCCATTGCACCCCCTCACAATCCTTAATTTGTGGTTTTTTGGTCGTTTTTTCCAATTTCTAATGTTTGTTCCTCGCATAACTCCCCTCCAAATTGGGCTAGGAAGTTGAAATCAGGTATTTCTCGTCTGTGAGGACTCTAGATACGCTTTCTGGGGTTTTTGACTGTTTAGCTCCATTGAACCCTTCCTATCATCAATTGTCATGATTGTGATATGTTACGAAAATCAGGCTGAAAAAGCATCGCTTTGTGATGTTTCGTATCGTAGGGCTGGGCTTGTTGATTGTTTTTATCATTTTTATTCCTTATGTTGAATTATCTCGATTTACAGAGAAACGAATGAATGAAGATTTGAATCGTTGAGATGATGATTTAGTCTAGAATTTATGAAGATAAATGAAGGATAAGCGGTGGTTCAAAAAAGCACGTTTTTTTCGCGTATAGAAAAGTAAACGAGTCGGGTGCCATCGAACGAATAGAATTTTTTTTCTCATTAGAGAATGAGATGCTTCTCCTTGTTGTATTATGCCACGTTGTTAATACGTCCGAACGCGTTGTGTGGTGTGATATTCCGTTTTTCCAGATGTTCATTTATTGGTTTAATTTTTACGGAATCATACCAATTCGAAGTGTTCGTGTTTGTTGAAAGTTCGGCGTGAAACATTGGGAGATGTAATCGGTATAGGAATGAAACGCTGATTACGTGATGCTTATAGTTAGTGATACGTATGGTTGAATGAGGGTGTAATGGAAAAATGATGTTTTTTTTGTAGGTTTTTTTTTATTCTCTAGCTCCCTTCTCGAACGTGTATTTTCAAAGTGGTAGAGATTTACGTGATTGAAGAGAATGTGAAAATTTCACGCGTTTCGTTTTTACTTTTTATTCGGTGGCAGGGCGGTTCCTTCTTGTACGAATTGTATTTAATGATTTGAACGGTTCATTTTTTAGCTTATCGACGATATATTCTGGTTTGAGAAGGAGACTCTAATATTATTATTATTCGCTTATAAGTCTGTAGTTTATCGGACCAAAAGTAGGTACCCTAAAAATCGATTTCATAAAGATTTTTTTGTAACCCAAAAAACCAGCGGGGAAGATGTAAGTACCTTTGAGGCTAAGTCAGAAAAAGCGTTTTCGAAATTGAGGAGGAGGTGGGCCTTGAACGTGTAGTTTTGAAACCTGTTATTAAAACATTTGGTAGTAAAGAACTTTAACGAACGACCCACCCTTATGGGCTGTATTCCATTTTTCACTCATTTTTTCGGTCCCTACCCAACTCTTATGTTATTATTTTTCAAATATGGAATTAGGCAACACTTGTCACATGAAAACTAGCTCCGTGTCGGGCAAAAAAAATATTAGGCACCTGGAATATTACACAGTGGTCAACCATTTGTGCAGATTGGCGATGGACACTTCAGACCATTTGCTTGTTAGATAAGCGACTGATTCACTGATTTGATTGATATATGATTAGGGATGACCTCGAGTCAAAATTTAGAAATCCAAGATTTTGATGGAGGGGTGCCGAAGGCGGGAGGGATAGAGGGAGGCGATAAAATTGGAAAAATTATTCGTTTTTAAACCAGTTTATTAAGAATTGAAATTTGCGTCGTATATCGTATCTGAAAACCTGTCTCCAAGCTTCTACGTCAATTAGGAGTGGAAATATGGGAGCTTTTTTTCCTGAAAAACGACTCTCTCACCCATATCTCCCCTTCAGGTTGAGCTAGAAGGTTGAAATTTGACATGTACCCCATTGCACCCCTCACAGCCGTGAAAAGTGGTTTTTTGTTAGTTTTTTTTTTTTATTTTTACATGTTTCCTCCATGCATATCTCCTCTCCAAATGCAATTGAATGATTGGAATTTGGGTACACTCCTACCTTTGATTAACAAAAGACAGTTCAGAGCGTTACTTTATTTTATTCCATGAATGTAACAACTTATATATTTCCAATGTTTTGCTAAAATCATGCTTAAAGAGAAATGCTTATTGATATTTTTTTTCTCTTTCGTATTTCACTCAACTTATAATTGAGAACATCAAATGAAAAATGAGAATCTGGAATGCGAAATAGCAAAATGAGTTTACTCATCTGCATGTACTTAAGGAATGAATACATAAAAAAAATTACGTTTACCATAAGCTCTGGTTTCATAAGAATCAGTGGCTGTAGTTTATCACTGGCGTGAGGAGGTAGACGAACAACGATACCAAAGTACTATGAGCTGAATTGTTGGTATCAATATTCCTTTTTCCCTTATTACGAAACTCGTTTTACTTGATATTGAAATCTCAATAAAGCAATATTTTATTAATAACTAATTGTCAAATACTGTACAAGTACTCATTTAATTTAATCAAAGAAATAAAGCATTTAGTTTAGTTATTTATGAGCACCTTTTTCTTGAACATGATAAACTATAATATATGTTCCATAGCAATGATATTCATGGTGAGGAGCAGGGTGTACTCCTTGCTCTTTCACACTTCCATCAAAATAAAGCTTTTACTTCGCCTTCAAAGTGATTTCGGATCCTTTTAGTTTCAACACGATTCTAGCTTTAACTCGATACGTTGAGTTGACACGAAAAATACACCTCGAAATGTTATCCCCCGCGACATGCTTGCCAGCCTTGGAAAAAGCTTTCTCATTAATTTGCTCACTTTATGTGCGAATTACCTTCTGTAATGTTAATGGAATCGCGATATATTTGCCGTGTTAGATTTTGCACGTGATAAAAGAGACTTTCGTAGCGAGGTATCTTGTCGAGCGAAAATCGTCAATTCGAACCATAAATTAATTAAGTAGGTACCTACACCTACTCGAATTTTAAACTTTTTTGTTTAAAATTATCGTGCTAGTGTGATTATTATTATTATTAAGGGTTATGCGTCCATTTACGGGCGTATAATAATAATCCCTGCAGTGGTCAACCATCTTTAAAATTATTACTATTTATGCGCAGATTGAACACCCTTGTATACTGATGTTAGAATTAGCCTTGAAAGTAGGGTAAATTGTAAAAATTGTCGAATTCGATATCGTAATGGAACGATTCGACGACGACGACAACGCGACGCGACGCTTTTCATGAAAAAAAAAAATTGTATTAATGAATTGTAAAACAAAAATTATAATCCTTCGACATGGAAACGTTGGCCAGATAATAAATAACCAAGATTGGGTATAAAATCAAAGCCAAACGAATTAATGAGTTTCCATACAGAAAACGAATCCGTCCAGGCGAATAAAATTAAAATATGACATCTCCAGCCAAACGGATTAAATATTCAATAATTCCAGCCAATTAATCAATGGTATTTTACAAGTAATAAATTTTGCCAACGTCATCTAAAATTATTCGAGCATTCGTCGTGTGATTTACTCGCCATTAAAAAGTACCAAAGGTAAAATGAGCCAATTCATTTCACCATACATCAAACCTTCGCTTTGGTTTCCTTTCAGATGAAAAAAAAAAAGCCACTCTAGCTTATACATACTTAAAATACATTACCTACATCGTTTCGTGAGTACAGTCATGTAGGTCTCGAAGTACAGCCAACGTAGTTTTTGATTTCTTATAAATGATGGCAGGAAAAAGAACTAGGCTAATATAACAATTAGCGTAGCCTTAATTACCCCACATATATATCTTTTTTTCGGGAAACCGCAAAACAAGAAAAAACAATTTAGGATTTTTTTTTTCAACTCCCTTTGCGAGTACTCAAAATGTAATAACTCGTGTGATAACGCTTTTAGCCGAATAAAACTATAATAGCTACTAATTCTTTTGAACCTATTTTTGGAGCCAAAATAACGTAACATATTTTAGAAATAATAATAATCATAAAAAAAAAGCAACCCCGGAAAAAAGGTAATAAATTAAGGAGTCGTAGCGAAATTACAGCAAATACTACGTTTATACGATGGTGATAATCTCATCATTCAACGTTTTTCCTTTTTTTTTTTATGTTTTATTATTTTGAAACTTAGCAACTTTTTTTTTTTCGCTAAACCCTCACTAAAATGTATCGGCCTGATTAATGATTAAATTTCCGTAACCTGTAAAAAGTCACAGTGATATATCAAACGGAAACGACGTATTAATGCGTGAAAACTTGCAGAAAATTTCGTTGTAAATTAAAACTCGTATCGGATCCTACCAATATATTTTGATATAATCGAAATTTCTAAATCGAAAAGTACACTCGTATGTGCGTTTTACCGAAACCGTGAACATGCTCAGAGAAAAAAAAAACCTTTTACGAATAAATGAAATACGAAAAACCGCAATTTTGAAACATAAAACACTGTCAGTTTGAAACTAACTACTATAAAAAAAATCTAAAATCTAGGGAGAAAAAACCCCATCATCAGGCAACTTCTCTGTTTCTAAGATAAATGAGCTGTAAGTAAAAGAAACGCTCGACGCGAGCCATTCGCAAAAACTCGCTTGAAATTCTTAATTAATCGAACGTAAAATGAAAAAAGCTGGAGAAAAAATTAAAAAGCTGTTGAATCTGTGGGTTTAATATAGTAACAGCGATGCAAATTTTTGACCCAATGCTATCATGTTAATTTCTTCTTTTTGAGTCAAGTTGATAATGCTTTTTGCTTATAAAGTGAAACCAATTCCAGACGATTTTCCAACTTTAGCTTTCTTGTTGTGGAAAATATGATCACTTTTTTTATGTAGTGTGTAAATTCAGAAAATTTAACAATTTTCCTTTCCAGGGAGAAATTGTAGATCATGGATACGATAATTTTTTCTTTTTTTGATAACTCAGATATTTCAACATGAAGTCCAAAAATTAGCCATACTCATCTTTCATTGTGAGTTTTATCAAACTTTCCCAATCTGAAGACATATCAACAAAATCCAAAAATACCAAAAACGTAACGCAGTCAAAGAATGACCACCAGGCCTACTACCTATCCAAGTAAACTAAGACCTTTTAGCTTGAAGTCCAAGAATAAAAAAATAAAAATTTACACATCCGCGTCAACATTTCAACATAACATGCAAAAGTCACTCATAGTAATCTTTAATTTTTTTTTATTTTTTAAATTTTAATATTTATATTGTTGCGTATATCGAACTATACTTTACATAATAATTAATACATAATAATGTTAGGATACGTAAAACTTATTATATATACAGGTCTGACAGTAAAAATTTTTGACCTATATGAATATACTGCTGATATGAATATAATGTTGATGTAAAAATACTGCCGACTGTAGCATCCTACCAATTAGAATAAGATATACAAAAAGTAAAATAATTAGGTAATATAATTTATGTAGAACTGAGTTCCTGTCGGAGCTCTGCTTGGAACTCCTTGAGCGGAATATGACAATCTGGGACCTCTGAACTTTGAATAAGAACGATTGGTGAGGAATTAATGACCATCGTTTTTGTGTTGTTGAAGTACTGATAGATAGGGTAGCATCCAACGATAATAAAAATCCAAGTTACGAAAGAAATGCAGCCAAATAACCACGAAAAGAAGGAAAAGGTGGATGACGAGTCTTTTTTCAAACCTTCATGTTGAAATGTAAAATTTGATTGTTGATAAGCTGTCATGAGGGCATCGTGTGATTTTTCAATAGCGTTGATATTGAGTTTTGAGAGCATTGGAAGTTGGTAGTTGTCCAGTAAATTCAAAGGCTTATCAACAAGTTGACCCGCGTATTGCCTGTAAAAAAGGATTTTTAAAGTCTAATTTTCCTTAAAGATGAGCATTAGGGTGGAGTGGAAAAAAACGTCTCAAATTTTGACCAAACTCACAAAGGTGGCTGACTTTGAGTTGAAAACCCGCCACACAAATTTTTATGCCCCTAGCTTAAAAGGGGGTGGAACCGTGGGTCCTCAAAGTGATGGTGAAGAATATGGTAATCGGCTAGCAAATTTTTAACTTTACCGGTCATTGCATTTTTGAGGTAATACAGTTTGTGAATATCACTTAACGTATCGTTGTTATCAATAATCGCCGTAAACAACGCTTGCCAATTTGTATAAGATTGAATGTTACCTTCGAAAGTCGGAACCTTGATATCGGGTAGCTTAGATAACGGATTAGGTGGGGTGGAGCAGAACGATGCATTCAACGATTCCCGATCAAACGAGTCGCTTTTTCGTTTATCGCGTTTGAGTTTCACCACAATGGCGTTCAACTTTCCTTAGCAATTGCCATATTCATATTTGGAGGTTTCATATTTGGCTGTAACATCGGCTTCGAGCTTTTCGATTGCAGCAGGAGTCGCGGCCTTTGTGTAGTCTATCAGCTCCAATAAACTACAATCAATGGCTTTTAATTCGCGTAATTCTTCTGCCCAAAGGACTAGATGAGCTTTCGTCGATTGGGCACCAGAGATGTAACGATGTACAATCGATGCTACATCGATTATTTTTCCAAAATAATCGGGAAATATCGATAAATAATCGATTAATTGGCTAAAATTTGAACTGTTTTCTGATTGGTCAATGTTATCACGTGAGGTAATCTGTAATGGCTGATGGCGACGCGACGTTTGCTAGCTGCTAGCTTCCGAATTCGATATTTTCAACCTAAAAGAGAAAATGGTAATTAATTAAAAATTAGATACTACTGTTTCACTGCTTTTCATACTAGTTGTGCTTGTGCCGCGAGTTTTTGTCATTAGTGTAAAATGAATTGAACCTCAACTTTGAATAACATCGTTTACTAACTAAATACAGGTAAGTTGAACCATTTAATTTTAAAATAATTTTTATCTATTATGATTTATGTAAATTAAGTTTATTATATTTTATAACCATCTGCTCATTTACAGATTCAGGTGACAGTCTCGTCCGATAAACATTCATAAGATAGCGAGTTGCAGAAAACAGTCTTTCACTTGCGCAACTCGTAGGATTTACAGTGGACAATTGCAAAAAAATTTCGCGTAGGTATTTTAAATTACTACGCGCCCAATACTCGTATATACTGATGTCCTCGCGAGGTTCTGGTGCTCTGCGGTAGGCGGTTATCTCTTCCTCCGCTCTCTGAACTTCCGCACTTACAGGTACTATTTTCTGTTTTTTCTTTTTTACCCAAACTGCAAATCTCGTCAGCTGTATGACCTTTTACTGGTAAGCAAGATAGTACTCCGTTATCTATGATTGTTTCTCCATCTCTACTGGATGCCGCTGAATACGTAACCCCTAAATACGAAGTGTTATTCGGCGATGTCCAGGTATCTGCTGTTATACTAATTGAGGAACAATTTTTGACCATTGACTTAATTTCTTCCCTTGTTTCTTCATACATATTTTTTTGTATGTCTCGTATAGTATCCGAAGGGAGAATATAGCCTGGAATAATTGTTTGAAGTAAATTTCGAAAAGGCTCATCACATACAATTGTAACCGGTTTGCTGCCTTGTATGCAGTATGTGGCCAAAGCTCGGTTGATTTTTTCGCGTTCTTCCCGGCTGAGTGATGGTACTTCAGCATTCGGATCGTTCATTTCATTACTATTTGGGAATACCTACGTAAAAAAAGTCAAAATACTAGGTACAGTATGAAATATGGTGATGTAGCTTATTGAAAGTAATTATTCCAGTTGTATTAATTATTTATTTTTCAGATCTAAATCAGGCTGCATTCTGTGATAAATCCCTGAAAGAGAATGAGTTTATCAAGTTTTCAAAGTAATTTATACTGAGATGTAATAAATTTTGTTTCAAGTGTTCTTTATCCGGCAATTTCCAAATTAACAATCTTATTACTTTCTTAAATATGTGATGATACTCGCGAATTAATATCGTTCAATTTTATAATCCTTTCTTCATAAATGCTTTTTAAAATTATGAATGTGATAAGTGTAATTTCGCGAATCAGTGTTTAAATTTTTCAAAATGATCAGTACAATTTCGCGAATCGAAATCATGTGAATTTTTCATCTCCTTTTTCAGTTCGAAATTTTGAATTTTTTTAATACCTTCAATCAGTACCATTTTGCAAATAGATACCACATGAATTACTTATCCCCTTCTTCATGAACTGCGTTACTGTATTGCGTTATTTTTTCCTATTGTGTTTGTGAATGGTGATAAATGTATCAGCTCGGAGGTTTCCATCCCATACTTTTTGTGGAATGAAGTACAAACGTAATGTAGTAAGTACAATTATTCTATCTGCATTGGTGTCTTAAATTTTTAAAATAATTAATGAACTGTGTGATTATGATCAAACGTCAAATTTTATTTAACATAATATTGTTTTTCTGCTTAAACATCGCAGCATAATTATTTTCATTGCTTGTCGTTTTGATAAACCTATGTATGTATAAGTTGTAAAATGATCGTATTCTTTCTTTATTTCTTTAAAGAATGTGTTGTTTGATTGAATTTTTAAGTACGTAC
>FIZR01017613.1:0-26895 GCA_900060175.1 Ferrisia virgata
CTTTGGAAAGAACAATTGGGCAAGAATAAAAAGACCACGTACATGTGTTTACACGAAAAAAAATCATCACAAGTGCATTTAGGAACATCAAAATCGACAAAATAGTGCTGAGTTGGAGAGGTTTCGCTCTTCACTAAACAAATCTTCTTTGAAATTTTGTTGACAATTTTTTTATCTCCTGCTCGAAATCGCCAACGGATGGCATTGTACTTTAACAACTACGATATTTTTCTTTCGAAAAATGAATAATTATTAATTTGCCGGAATCGCAATAGAATTTAATGATAACAGAAGATCGGACTTGGAAAAATTTTAGATGGGAAAAAATTATGAATCGTTTCCGAATCGTTCGCGACTAGGTATCGAAGTGGGGTCCGAATAGCAAATCCCCATTGCATCCCCTCACATTACTAAAAAGGTAGTTTTTTGGTCGTTTTTTTTTTTACTTTTTGAATTTGTTCCTCGCATAACTCTCCTTCAAATTAAGCTAGAAAGTTGAAATTTACTACATACATTTAGTAGGGGATCTGAAATGTGCCTTTTGGGAGTCTCGATTTTTCAACCCTATTGGGCTCCCTCATAACTTTCAAAATGTGGTTTTTTTGGTCGTTTTGTCGTATTTTTTTGAGTTTGTACCTCGCATAACTCCCCTTCAAACTGAGCTAGGAATTTGAAATTTGGTATGTAAATTAAGTGTAGGTTATAAATGTGTCTTTGGGTGTTTCGACTTTTAGTTCCATTGAACCTTTTCTACCCTTAATACTGATTCGGAAAAAAGCATTGCTCCCGCATTTTTTTTTATTGATTAAACTAACCCGTTAAGCATGTCGTACATACAATGTTATATTATTGTGTTTTCACGGCGTGTATTTATTAATGTTTTGATTTTATTTTGCAGGTAAGTGTTGCTGCGCCATCGTGTACATTTATGAAAAATTAATAATGTGTCGAGAAAAGAGAAATTTCCACGTGTTATGCCAGTATACCTATACCTGCCTATGTGGCCTGACTGTAGCATGCGTTTACACGAATGGAAGAAGGTACAAGGTACACGTATAATATTAAGTTATGTATAATAGTGAGTTGGCTCGCTCGTATACGTATTATAGTAGAGGTAATACGTATAACAAAGGACTCCGGCATTAGGCGAGAAAGTGAGTTGAAATTTTCATTATCTAGCTGTTGATTCGACGATTTTTCCTTCGTACACTGCCTCCAATATATGTATAGTTGGGTAGCTAGGTGGCTGAACGACGCTTACGCTATTTACACATACACATATGTATGTAGGTCTCCTGGATTTTGCTTATTCTTCGTTTTCTTCGGTTTTTCTTCGCATTTTCGTCACATCGTGCGAAACTCTTTGAAAAAGCTGAAATCGAGTGACACGACAATCGACGACGCTGACCTGAAACGATATGTATGACACTGGGTAAAAGAGAGCGTGTTTCATTACATACCTTACGACTTTAAATGCCGATCTTAATTTAAAAACAAAAAAGGCGCCGACCCGCGTGGCAACGTTTTTTTTTTTTTTTTTTTCAAATAGCATTGCCAGCTTGGTTCTACCACAACCGCAGTGAAATGTATAAATATTTGCGATAGCGGCACGGTCGATGCGGTGCTAGCGTTCAAGACGGCGGCAACGAGTAAACATCGAATCGCTTTGTAGTTTCACGTCTTTTGTACAGCCACACGCATACGAATTATTGTATATTATGTAATGGATGTTGGTGCCGACGCCAAGACAAAAGTCATAGAGAAAAAAGCACGTGTAGTTGGTTGGTTTACTATGCATTCGGTTTTGGAGAAAAATAAACGGTCAGCGACAGACTCATGCTGTAGTTAGATAGATGTTTTCATCAAATTGTAACATATGTCGAGTGTTATCGTTGAGATTATGAAGCGTACGGAATCGATAGATGTTGGTTGAAATAGGTGGATGTTGAGTTTCCAGCAAAATAGAATGCTGGATGTTAATTAAGTAGATTTCAAAAATAAAATAATCATCGGATTGGTGGTACGTAGCTACATACGTACTTTGCAGAAGATCATTTTGATAGAAAGTTCAGTTCAAGTGAAAGTTCCTGTATTGGTACCTTATATCTGACCGTGGTAGGGTGGGGGGGGGGGGTGGGAGGGGTTGAATTTAAATTTAGTCGAAATAGTTGTTCAGAAATCCTAAATTAAAAGCTATACGAAATCAAAGAAGTGACGATTCAATTCTTCAATTTTTCAACCGTTTTCGATCATTAAATTACTTGGTGAAAAAAAGTAAATTACCTGGAAAGTCACCGGCAATTACTTGGAAATTCGCGGTTAGTTACTTGGAAATTCACTGGCGGATTACTCCATAATTTCTGGTAAATTACTGGGTAATTTATATTTAATTACTTGGTAATTTATGGTAATTACTAGGTAATTCTCAGTAATTACTCGTATGGTACTGATAGCTTCTAGTAATTACTGGTAATTACACGATGAGTTTGGGGAATTACTCGATAATTTCTGAAAATTACTCGATAATTTCTGGTAATTACTCGGTAATTCTTGGTAATTTCTGGTAATCACGCGGTGATTTCTGGTAATTACTAGGTAATTTCTGACAATTACTTGGTAATTTCTGGTAATTACTATGTAAATACGGGTAATTACCGGTAATTACTATGCAATTACGGGTAATTACCGGTAATTTCTGGCAATTACTAGAGAATTTCTGGCAATTACTGGTGAATTACTGGTAATTTCTCGTATTTTGCTGTTGGTGTGTGATGATTACTGGTAATTATGCAATGATTTTAGGTAATTATTCGATAATTGCTTTTTTACTTTAGTTTTAGAGTCGCAGAATTCTTCTCAGAATATACGAGACTTGCTTTGATTAATAAAATGTTGATTAGATTTTATCTAATGTATTAATTTTTTTTAATATAATTGAGCATTGATGATTTTGTTTGGACATAAAATTTCTGGAAGTGTTGATCTAAATTTGAAACTATTTTTAATGAAATAAAATTTGCTACACTGGCATAAAATGTGTTTGATGGATAGAGGTACATTGCAGTTTTCACAAAGTGGATGGTCTGGTCTTTGTAGGATGTATTCATGAGTTAGTTTAGTATGGCCGATCCTCAGACTAGTCATTATCTTTGAAAGTTTTTTACTCCTGCTTATGTCGCGATTTTGTGTTAGTTTTGTATGGTCTGAATTTTGGCAATTACTAGATAATTTCTGATAAATACTAGGTAATTTCTGTTGATTACTCGACAATTTCTGGTAAATTACTCGTTAATTTCACGTACATTGCCTGGTAATTTCTGATAATTACTCGGTAATTTCTGATAACTACCCGGTAATTTCTGATAAATTACTCGTCAATTTCTGGTAATTACCGGATAATTCCTGGCAATTACATGGTAATTTCTGGCGATAATTTGATAATTGCTGGTATTTACTTGGTCTTTTCTGGTAATCACTCGATAGTTTCTGGTAATTATTTGGTAATTTACTGGTAATTGGTTGGAAATTTATTGCGCTTGTTGGTTTATGGCTCAGAGATGCTGCAAGCGATTTTTTCAAGTTTATGTAATGTCGTATAAAATTTCGTGTAATTTGTAATTCCTCTTCTAAAAATCTTCGAAAAATGTAAAAAAAAAATCCCAAAATATAAAAATCGATAGAAAAAACCTCAGTTTTTCATGCATGTCAAAGTACACTAGATTTAAAGATAAATCCATCGTTTTTCAGCCCTGCTTCGGTATCTGTTGTCGAAAGTTTTTTTTTTTCATTAGTAACTAACTATGTACGTATTTATGAAGAGCCCTGGCAAATGAACCGATTATACGTTTGAACTTGCAGATTGAGCTCACTACGTAGAAATTGGTAAGATACGAAGTTGCGAACATTATGAAGCAACTCGATATGAGACGAAACCGAAAAATGAAGTTTAAGGGTGATGACACGGCCATCTGGTTTATATAAGTTTGTACGAGTACCTGTACCTATCTAACTATTCGGTATACCTATATTTATCTTGTTTTCAACGGGTCAAGGAAGAAGAGAAAAAAAAAACTGTCTGGATACAATACTTTATCCTCTGTTTGTCTCCAGCTAGACTTGTCAATACGACGGTGACGACAATGTTACCGATGCTATACCAGCATAGCGCACGATAGTCATTAAAGCCAACGTAAATTTTACATTTTGCAAATAATATTCCGAAAATAGATGCTATACGAGTAAATTAGGACGACCTTAATGCCGTCTCGTCGAGTAGTACCCTGTAATCGGTTCACGAAACAGGCGATGGTGTTTGTATGTGATGTGTATAAATGTTTTTAACTGCATTATCAGCGGTAAAGTATAATGTCACTGTTCTGTAATCGTAAGCTCGCGATAACGTCATAACGTCAATAATATGTAATTGTATAAGCGTAATTTTTATTCTTCTTCGTCCGCCACGTTTCGAGCTCTGTCTGTCTGTCTGATAGTCTGACTTTGTCTTTTTATTTCTCTCTGGTTTGCGTGCCTTGTCTAGATATACGAGTAGATTGTTTTTTGTAATGCTCTCTCGCTCAGTCTTCATGTCGTTGATATTTTATACGCGAGTTGTACAAAGGTTCTGCAGATAGGTAGGTAGGTAGGGAGGTAGGTAGGTAGGTAGGTACTGCGTGTTGGTAGTTGTCGTTGGTATATTATTATTATTATTATTGCGATAACACTGTAACCGTTGTACGATTAAAAGTATTGATAATTTGTCGAACAATAAAGACAATTCGAACATTGTCGGGCGATAATTAAAATAAAAATAAATTACTCCAATAATTGGTTCTCAGTATAATCGAGTATTAGGTACATGTATGTGCGTAATGTACGTAGAATGTACCGTTTGTTGTAGTATCAAACATGCATATGATTTTGCTGTTGAGGTGATTTTTGTGAATTGTTTGACGAGTGGTGTGCATATTTGGCCATACCTTTCTTCAAAAGTATTACACTGTACATTGCCTTCGAAATCATGATGAATTAACATTAAAGGTGTAATATGGGCATGTAAATATATTCGTCGAGGTGTGCTGATTTTATTAATATGGTTACAGTTGTATTTCGAAGTGGTAGTATGTGAATTATGTACGCTTAAACCAAGCGTACAAGGAAATTTTTAGTGATACGGATATAGAAATTTATGGATAGAGCCAATTGTTTGTAGTAACGTAGCAAGACTGTAGATCGCAAAAATAGCTGCGAAATAATTTCGAAAGGTTGAAAAATTCACTAATTAAAAACTAACGATTAAGAAAAGGTAAAAAAATCCTATTTTGAAAATCAGGGTGAGGGCAGCTCGGAAATATTAATATATTTCAGGTAAATTTTCTATATTTTTCGATGATTTTCAACGTTTTTTCGCTCTTGTTACCCATTTTGGTCAACTTTTTGCTCAATTTTCGACGATTTTAAACAATTTTTTCATAATTTAGATCAATTTTCATCTATCTTTCAACGATGTTTCATGGTTCTTAATTAATTTTTTCACAATTTTTACCTATTCGTATCCGATTTGTACTCGATTTTCACGAATTTTTTTTCATATCCAAGTTAATTTTTATCCATTTTTCAACATTTTTTCTTAATTTGTCCCATTTTTATTAAATTTTTACCCAATTTTCGACGATTTTCAACAATTTTTTCACCAATTTAAGTGTCAATTTTCACCAACTTTTGATCGGGTTTTCATGATTTCTGATCAATTTTCTGCTCTTTTTTCCCCCATTTTAGGAATTCTTTACTCAATTTTCAATGACTTTTAACGATTATTTTCATAATTTTGACCAATTTTCGCTCATTTTACAACTTTTTTTTCCTATCTTCTGCATTTTTTACGCATTTTTGTCAATTTTCAGCCATTTTTCGACATTTTCACTTGATTTTTGATCCATTTTTCGCTCTTTTTGCTGATTATTTTTACCCAATTTTCAACAATTTTCAACGATTTTTTTTGTAATTTAAGTCAAGTTTCCATCTTTTTTCCAATTACTTAATTTTATCCCTAATTTTCGATTATTTAGAACGATTTGAAAAAATTTACGAATAACTCGATTTTATAAACTCGATGAATTGATTTGAAATCAAGTGCTGAGCATCAAGTGTCAGAAATTATAAACATTTTTGAGCTGTAATCTGAAAATTTTTCAATTTTGACTTCAGCATTACATATCCGCCATCTAAAATTTTTCTGCGAAAGGGAAGAACGTCTTGATTTTTCATGGTCACTGGAGGTTTCGTCGGAGAATCGATTCGAAAAAATAAGCGAACTTTCAAGATCGATGATCCCAAACTTGTAGCAATCAATGTGTCGACTAATTTTTTCAATTTTTTTGAAATTTATACCGCATTGAGGGGGCTGTTGAGAGAGTTTAAAGGGGCTGGATCAAAATAATTAGCCAATAATCAAACTCAGCGTCTTCGAATTAGTAGGAATCGATACGTCTCACTTCACCAGTTCTATTTTTTTTGAATTTTGACCAAAATACAAAACCCTTGTGCCCCGTGGGGTGCTGAAATCTCACTTTGAAAATTAATCGGTTTAAACGAGATTTTCAATTGATAGACTTCAACTTGTACACGTATTATGAAAAGTTGAGCTTTCATCTGAACAGTTCTAGTTGGAGCTTTCAAAACTTTGATCATCAATTTCAAATATCCTTCGAGTTCAGCAGGATGAAAAACATACACTTTGATACCTTACTTGATATTTT
This sequence comes from Ferrisia virgata, assembly GCA_900060175.1. NCBI lineage: Eukaryota > Metazoa > Arthropoda > Insecta > Hemiptera > Pseudococcidae > Ferrisia > Ferrisia virgata. The sequence goes on from FIZR01017613.1 coordinate 6,756, forward strand.
GCCCAAAATTGAATTTTGACACCCACCCCAGTTTTTCTCACTCTCCTTGGACTTTTTTGAAAAAATAACATCTGAACAGAATTCAGAAGGCTGTAAAACATTCATTTTGATACCGAAGTCCAAAATTTTGCTGAAAATTGAGTTTTGACCCTCCCCCTCCCCCCCCACTTATCCCTTGAACTTTATCGAAAAAATGAAGTCGGAATTAAATTTAGAAGATTGAGAAACATACATTTTGATACTGTACTCGAAATTTTGCTCGAAATTGAATTTTGACCCCCCCCCTCCCCACTCCGTTTTGGATCTGAGGATAAAATTTCTTTTAAAATGAAAACCTCTTAACTATTACGTTTCAGATTTTTGGCCACCTATAAGTTTTCCTATTCCACTGTTATCCCCCCTCCCCCTGTCCCAGAAAAGTTGACCTCGAAGAAATTATGATTTTTTTTCACGGGGCCATTGAGAAAAACCTGTAAAAAAAATTTAAGTCAAATTGAAAGACCCAAGTTAATTTTTGGTTGTTTTGACATGAAATGAGTTTGGTGCACTTTTGCTCTTGTGATTTGAAGGTTTCATGAATCTGATGAAGTTTTTTTATTGACATGGAACTCTTGGAGCACTAATGAGAAATACAATACGTTTCATGCACTTTAACAAAGATTTTGAACTAGTTGATCAAAGAATTTGGAAGCTTTTTTGTAACAGATAAGAACAGTTCGTGAAATTATGCAGCTTTATTCCATGTACTGGATCTTTTAAAGTGTAAAACGAGCTTTAGGTTGGTTTCTGCAGTTTTTTTTTGAAGGTATATCAGAGACGATGACTAAGAAATTCAATTGCATCAATACGGATACGGATATTGGTACACAACTGCACGAGATACTGCACGATGTGCTGTACTGCTACGTGCCATACGTATACGTATGCGTATAATATTTACACAAGCGTAAATAATGTAAATTCTATAATTTCCAACGTAACAACGTTTTTCAAAGGGCGAACTGCGTGCTAACAACAAATAGAGCTACGAAATCCAATAAAACGCCGAACAAAGTAATTACATTTCCTTTATGTTGAGCATTGATTATCGAAAACGTCAAGACCCTCGAGTTGGTAGGTAGGTAGGTAGGTAAATAGGTATGTGAAGGTACATCAACGCTGGTAAAAGACGTCGATGACGAAGGTCTACGTACTTACAATCGAACAAAATACTTACATAATACACTTATTTATATGTACTTTGTACTTGTGTCTATGTAGATACTGGATGGCTAGGTAGGGGTACGTCTACGTATGTATGTGGATGTACTTACACTTGACTTGGTCTTTCGATATCATCGGACGAATATTTCTCATATAGGTAAAGGTATATCTACTCATTGTTGGCTGAATTTTGTTCAAGAATACTTATTCGATGTACGAATGTACTACGAGTGGATACTAATAAAATTGAGCTTTTACCTTCGTAAGCTTTTATCGTATGGTATGACGTTGTAGCTATATATTTATATTGAAAGTTTCAAACAAACGAACGAAAACAAAAAAAAAAAAACAACAACAAAACACAAAAAAAATCGCTCTTTGTAATTTTCTATACTACGTAGCACCCTACCAAGTTGCGTCGATACCAACGAGCTGTACAAGTTTTGCGAATTGTGTTAGATGAGTTACGAGGAATATTGGGAAAACGATCGCTCTTTAATGGAGAATTTTTTTCGCGTTAATTAAACTTTCGTCGAAAGGAGGTTGAAAAAATACCCGCGAGTTGGAAATTTTCCAGTTGGAGTAGTTTCTCGTGTGATTTTTAAATCGAATCGATTTTTATCGCTCGGGTATTGTTATGTAAGTATTTTTCAAAAAAGAGAAAAAACTTTGGCGAGTCGTTGGAGTTTTTTACACGTTTGAGAAATTAACTGTTTTATGCATCCGAGTGCTGGTTAATAAGATGTATGAGTTTAAATGATTGACACGCTCTGGATGCGTTAAAGTTTTTGTTATTATAGAAAACGTGTCACTCATCCGGGTGATTACTTTTTAGATTTAAGTCTAATCGCAAAAATACTCGCAGAATCGGCATCAGCGACCTAGAAAATGTCGAAATCGATATACAACTCGAAATTTTTGATAAACGTATCCCCGAATCAAATTTTGAGGGCTGGGGCTCAAAATAAGGGTCGAATAATGAAACTTGCCAGAGTATAGTCGTGTGGGTATTCAAAATGAAGGAAATTCAAAGTAGATTTCGGTGAGTGGAATTAAATGGGCGATAGTCCGATTGGTTTCATCTTATATGAGAGAAGAGCATATACGATGATTAGTTTTAATTTCCAAGTCTTTGTACCATCTTCAACACGAGTAAAGAAGTAATTTATCTGAAAGATTTTTAGCCTGATTTTTCACCAAATTAATACATTCTTATCTGCTAACACGCTTTGGTATCGGGACTATTTAATTTGCGTTTTATTCTTTTTGGGGTTCTGGAGGTGCTTTTCGATCATTTTTTTTGACATTGTCAGAAATAAATATATATATATATATATATATATTTTACTAGAACTTGAGAGCAATGGGCTCGATGTACAGTGGCTGTCTTACCGGGTGATGAGCGTGTTATGGGTTCGTGCTCACGGAGATGATTTTTGAGGCTTTTATTTCAACATTTTCTAATATTTACGTATGTAAGTTCAACGTTGAGAATTTTTTCTAGATAAATAAAAATGCACATCGTTATTAAAAACATTTTACACTAAGGCCATTTTCAACCTTGTATCCCTGAAATTTTGCGAAATTCTACTCTCGCCTTGCTTCTACTGGGTTTATTTTTTAATATTGAGAAGAAATTTTTTAAAAATTCCTGTGGTATTTGCTATGTCATATTGTCAATGAAAACTAGATTATTACGGTCTAACGACTTACGGCGCTACATTCGATTGGATGGGAGGAGGGGATACCGTCAAAATTCGTTTCGGGATCCTAGAAGATCATGACGATCATTTTTGGCCATGTAAGATATTTATCTATTTTAATTTGAAAAATAGGTTTAAATTGACTGCGAATGTGATATTCTGGAATAGCTCGCATCAAAATTCAATTATGCCCAAATTTGGAGGAAGCGGTGTTGAGGGGCTAAAATCGCAAAAATTGTTCCTTTTTCATACAATCGATGTGCAATCCAATGTTGTACAACATATCCAAAAATCAACTTTCTAGTTTAGTTAGAAGGGGAAATATGAAGGTTTTCCTGGCTGTTTCTCCTCTTTCTCCCCTTCAAATTGAGCTAGTAAGTTTAACTTTGGTATGTACACTTATTAGGCGCTAAAGATGTGTTTTTTGGGCGTTTTGAATTTTAAGATCCACTGCACCCCCTCAAAGCTCCGAGAATGTGACTGGTAATGGTTTTTCGAGTGGATTTTCTTATATTTTGAGATTGTTCTTTACATTACTCCCCTCCAAATTGAGCTAGGAAACTGAAATTTGGTGTGTAGTTTTAGTACTAGTCGTAGAAATGCTTTTTGGGGTATTTGACTTTTCAGCCTTATTGCACCCCCTCATAGCCCCTACAATGCAGTTTTTAACCGGATTTTTTGGTCCGTTCTACCCCTATCACTGATAGCGAAAAAGTATCGCGGAACAATCGATTTTTCAATTCATATAATTCTAATATAACACGAAAATCATGGTTTTTTTTTTGTTGTAAATTCAAGCCCTTCTCAAAAATATTTTGAGCCTGCATATGCATGAGAAGCGAATAATTTTGCCCGCCCTCCCCAACAAAACAGGTAAAACCGCCACTCTTATTGTGGTTGCTAATTGGTTTTATTAAAATTTGGATTTTTTTCTATGAGAAACCGGTTTGATCAGCGGGGACTAAAAATACAAAAATTGAAATTTTTTGTGAAATCCGTAATGATAGATCGAAAGACTGCGTGACATATTCAAAAATTAGCCTCCTACATAGACCATTAGATGATCTAATAATGGTTTTTTTTTCTCGATATTTCCTGCTTTGAAAAATCAGTTATCAGGAGTACACTCCCTTTTCAAAAGGACTTAGGAGGCTGCAATTTGCTATGTAAGTACTATTGTATGTGAGGAAGATGTTCGAATTTTTTTTCAGCATTCCTGACCCTCCCCTCCCCTTTTCCTACTTACCATCCAGTGGTGTATCCAGGATTTTGAAAATCTGAGGCAGGCAGAGTGAAACTTTTGAGCCTCCGTTCAAAGCTTATTCCCATGTACCATTCCCTTCCTCTTCTCATCAATGAAATTTTGTTTACTGAATTTCATGGGTATATAACATTTTGCCTTATGATCTCTTGACCATTATGCATATAGATATTCAAGTGAGAACACGTTCCCAAAAAAGTTTCCCACGAAAAGAAATGTCCGGCTTTTTTTAACGGTTACCATTGTTGAACCCTTTCCTCAAATTAATTTCAGGTGCCAGTGTTCATTTTGCTGATTACAAAATTTCATTTCTATCCCCTCCCCCTTCATGGATACGCCTCGAAAAATATCACTTTGCACATTCTTAATTTCCAGTTCCAAAAGTACCGACTATAGTTACATGATACCCTTGTAAGGTAAAAAATGTACTTAACTCATCTACCCATCTATGAATCAAAAGGTAACAGCCGTTGTGACCGCACTACTGCCAACAAAATGCGCCACTCTGTACGGATTTGCGCTTTTTTTATGTTGGCCCATGTGGTAAGAGATCTTCCTCACCATCTTGAACCAGGTACTTTGCTGAAGAGAATGTCCTTTCCTAGATTCTCTCCTTGTTTCTGATGCGCTTCGCGCATAGAACGCTCAGCCTTGCTGGTTCCTCCAGTTCTTCTACGTTTGACTTGACCTGGGATGTTCAACATTCTTCTCTAGACCCACATTTCAAAAGCATCTATTCTTCTTTTATCATCTGCCTTCAATGTCCATGCTTCTGCCGCATACAAAAAGACTAGGAAACACAAGGGTTCTGATTAGCCTCTTCCTTGTTTCCTTGGATATCTTCCGGTTGCACAGAAACATTCCGTAGTCTGTTAATTGCTGATTTTCCCAAAGCCATTCGGCGCTGTATTTCTGCCGAAGATGCATCACTGGCCTCTATAGTGCAGCCTAAGTAAACAAAGGTGTGGACCGTCTCATATTCTTTCAGGACATCAGACTCTGGGAGTCATCCGGTTCGATGTAAAGCTATAACTTTAGTCTTTGAAGCGTTAATGCAAAGTCTTAGCTCTTCGCTCACCGCTTTCACTCGATTGATTAGCTCTGCCAATTCAGCATCATCTGCTGCGACCGAGATAGTGTCGTTCGCGTATTTCACATTTGAGGATCTTCTGCCATCAAGTGAAACTCCTCTATTCCAGACTTCGAGTGTCCGTCGCATGATAGTCTGTTCAATTTAAATTCAGCCCTGGTTATCAGAATGAAAACAAATTTGCTGGAAATTTAACGAATTGTTGAATTTCCAGCAGTACGATGTGTTTATAATAATTATTTTTGCAGTGGCGAGGGCTTAATTTAAATTGAACACTATATCTACCTCTTTTGCATAACTCAGCACTCGGCAGTAGAGTAGTACTCGACTGCCAGTTCTCTCTGTCTCGTTTCAATTGTAATTTACGCGACGGTATTCGCTCGTACTTTTTACGCATATATTTTCTTATCGGGTATTCCTACTACCTATCTACGTTGTGTGTGTGTGTGTTTTTCCATCATGTTCGAGTGGTTTGTTATAGGTATTCACGTTGATGTTAGATATGACACGGTAACTTTTTAAATATTCAAAATCACGCCACGATGCCGCATCGCGCATCGATATTATTTGTCGACGTATACCTACCTAGTATCTACCTACCTCTAGCTCCACATACCTATACAATGTAGCGAACGTCTTTTCTACACTTTTACCCTCTCGACATTCAACACTATCTATATTTTGTGCTTAACAAGTGTAAGTGTTGGTGTATGTGTGAATTTTCCAAATTGCGCTGTAGGTAAAAGTGTTGAAAATACGCGTACCTGCTCATTTCGCCAAAATGGGGTTTCATTGTGTATAGATATTGGATAGACAGATAGATAGATGAAAGGTAGGTAGGTACTATATAGGCAGAGGTACGTAGTAGTGTGTGTGTATATCATTTATGAAAATGCAACCACCGCGGTGATTGGCATTTGAAATATTCATTTTGAAAAGCTTCGTTCGCTTCTTCACCTGTGCTGATTCAAGAGCTTGTTCAATATTTCGTCGTTTTGGTACGAATTGCGAAACCACAACGAGGACGACGATGGTAAGAGGACAAGATATGGAGAGCAAAATAAGGGGAGCTTTGAATGGTACGTCGAATTACTTTATTATTGATGCGAAACGGCGGCTATACGGACGAGAATTCGTTTAAATGAGTGATACATTTTGACGTTTTATTTTCGATAATACCTAAGAGTGCTAGTGCTCTTTTTTTTTCTCATTCAATTTACAAGGGCGGTATCCCCCCCATTTTGCTTATTTTTTCTATGTACATTTTTTCGTTTCCGATCGTGCTGTCCACCAATTACTATATATTTGGAGTAGATGTACTTAGTCTGCGTATAGAAGATACGTGCATAGCACTGATTGGATGGTTTCCCACGTATCGTGTTTTTAATAGTGGTACGATATACGAAGTGTAGTGGTAGTGAACGAGAGGTGTGCGCTAAAGGGTACCAGAGCTTTGTGAAATGGTTGCATCGTCGATGTACCTAGGACCTGCTCGTACTTGTAAGAGCGTATTCTTTTTGGTGCGAGCATTGCATTAGAGTGTCGATAAATTGAAAATATTTAGAGATACCTGTGTGCTTTTTGCGAGGCTTTACTGCGGAAATATTTTAAATTAAAACGAAAGGCCACGTGAAACGATGGTTTGTAGAGAATTCAAATGTGTTTATATTACCATTCAATTTTCAATTTTGATGATACAAATAGCTTCAAAGGTCTTGAAAAGACTGATGAAAATTGGAACGTCTGATGCGAGATAGTTGTGCTGGTGAAAGAATGCATAGTGAAAGGGTGAGAGGGGAGAGAAATTTTTTTTCAACGCCGTGTTTTCCTTTTTCGAAACATCAATTACTAAAAAAAAAAAGCATCGAAATGCGTTACTTTTTGAGCTTAATTTTATTTGAGTAAACAAAGATGCGCACAGGAATGTTTTTTTTTCCAGCAGTAGTAGGGGTACAGGTAGATATCGAAATTAATATTTCAAACCACAAAAAGGCATACTTAGGGCAACTGTTAAATCCACATTTCCAAATGTCAACCTCCTTACTTAATTAGGAGGGGAGATACGCGTGTGACGAACTCAAAAAATAAGACAAACTGGTCAAAAAACCATTTTTGGGGGGCTAGGAGGCGGTGTAGGGGGGATGAAAAGTTAGAACCCCTGAATGGTACATCTAGAACGGACACCTGCTACATACCAAATTTCAACCACCCAACTTGATTTGAAGGGGAGATATGTGTGAGACGAACAAAAAAAATTGGAAAATCCACCCAAAAAACATTTTAAGGACTGACGGGGGACAGGTGCAAGGGGGGTGGAAAGCTGAAATTTCTAAAAATCACATCTAGAATCGTTCATAACTCTACATACCAAAGTTAAACTTTTAACACCGAAAGATGTTAAATAGCGCACTCTTGAAAAATCATCAACTGTTGAGTGTCAACAATTAATCATCATCGTTATATGACATTAGTGGACCGTCAGCAGAGTAACGCCATCATTTGACTGACTTCATTGGACAGATTTTTATGACCTGGAATGACATCAGTGGACTTATTTTATGAAGGATTGGTTTTATGATTTTATGTTGAAACGTTCAGGAAATTTAGAGATGTTATTAGTGTACCATCAATAGAGTGACGCTATCATTTGGCTGACTTCATCGGACAAATTTTAATGACCTGGAATGACATCAGTGGACTTATTTCATGAAGGATTGGTTTTATGATTTTAAGCTGAAATGTTGAAGAAAATTACAGACGTTATTAGTGGACAGTTGACAATCTGACTCAACAGTGTGACGTCAACACTGGGACGTCATCATTTAACTGACATTATTAGACAGATTTTTATGACCTGGAATGACAACATCAATGGACTTATTTTATGAAGGATTGATTTTATGAGTTTAAGTGGAAATGTTGAGAAAAATTAAAGACGTTATCAGTGGACCGTCAACAGTTTGACGTCATCGTCGGACTGACATCATTGGACAAATTTTTATGGCCAAGAATGACATCAATAGACTTATTTTATGAAGGATTGATTTTATGATCTTTAGTGGAAACGATGATGAAAATTAGAGACATTGTTAGTGGACTGGCAACAATGAGACATCATCGTTGGACTGACATTATTGGACAGATTTTTATGCCCTGAAATGACATCAATGGACTTATTTTATGAAGGATTGATTTTATGATCTTTAGTGGAAACGATGATGAAAATTAGAGACATTGTTAGTGGACTGGCAGCAATGAGACGTCATCGTTAGATTGACATTATTGGACAGATTTTTATGCCCTGAAATGACATCAATGGACTAATTTTATGAAGGATTGATTTTACGATTTTAAGCAGAAATGTTGAGGAAAATTAGAGATGTTATTCGTGAACCATCAACAGTGTGACATCATCAGTGGACTGACATCAGTGGACAGATTTAGGCTTGGAATGACATCAGTGGACTTATTTTATACAGGATTAATTTTATAATTTCAAGTTGAAATATTTACAAAAATTAGAGATGTGACATCAGTAAACTTTTTTTTTATGAAAGATTGATTTTATTTTTTTAAGTTGAAATGATGGGGAAAATTAGAGATGTTTGAAGTTGAGTCGTCAGAACAGTGTGCCCTGATCTTAAATCAATTTTATGATTTTGAGTTGAAATGTCGTCATCCGTTAACCCGACCTCAGTTGACCTTGGCCCCGGTTGATTTTATAATTTTAGGGTTGAAATTTTGAGAAAAATTAAGGATGTTTAAAATTGACCTCGACTCTGGATTGACTTCATGATTTTAAGTTGAAATATTAAAGAAAACTGAAGAAAGTGGACCTATCTACAGTTCACCTTAACTTCGGATTGATTTTATGATTTTGAGTTGAAATGCATCAACATTTGGGCTTGACCCTGAATTGATTTTAATATTTCAAATTGAAATGTTGAGAAAAATTAATTGACCTTTACTCGGGTTGATTTTATGATGTCAAGTTGAAATGTTGAGGAAAATTAAAGATGTGCTTAAGCCTAAATTGATTAGTCTCGTTCCACTATTTAGGAAAGCAAACTTACAGCAGATAGTAGCAAATATGCAGATTCTTCGCGTACACTTCGACAATACCAAAACAGTCGTGGCGTAGTCGGTATCAGCTTGAGATCAATGTAAATATGAAATTAGTTTGTTGCATAAATTTTCAAGCAAAGAAAAAGAAAACACATAAAAGTCGTCGCGAATGCTGAACCAAAACGAACACTATACCGACGACGTACTCGATATGAGTAAGTATAAGCCATCGCGTCTCGTGCGAATATTAAAAATAAAAATAAAAAGAAACGGGGTTAAAAAATCCGTATAATATTGAATCTCACTTAAATACTTACAACGAAGGATATATATTAATATTATTTTTTTCTTCGGCTCGATTTTAGTTCAGCAGAGATGATGACGAAGAATGCAGACTTTTATGTCGGGGTATGCGCGGCCAGAGAAAAAGAAATGTGCATAGTGAGGACGTATCTGGCTCGCGAAGAGAAAGAAAGATAGCGAAGATATAGTTTATTACGTATTTTAATATCTTTTTATGTTTGATTCTTCAAAAGGCAAAGTACGATAAAAATTTTATTTTTCGAACCCTTCGTCTTTCTAATACAGTACAGAATTTTCGTTTCGAATTATATGGTTCATAAATTTAAGGTATATCCTATATTAAAATGGAAGACTGAACGAACGAGTCTTATTGCCATTGTCCGAACAATAGATTTCATTATTTTGGATTTTTCCGTATCGCTGCATCTTTACTTCTTTGTTTAATTTTTTTTTTTTTGCTCTTCGTCTTCGTATTTTTCTCGTATAGGTACTTACTGACGTTTGTTTGTTCTGATTTTGTTTTTTAATACCTACTACCATCGAATACGTTTCGTTGCACCGTAGTGTGAATGCATTATCCTATTGGGTACATCTGGATAGTTGGGTAGTTATAAAGTATTGTACGTGCTGTATTTTTTTATTGTGTCTAAATCAATACTGTAATTTTACTTACCAAGTCAAGCGTGTAGAAGGGTGAGCCGAATTTTTTGTTTGGGGGGGGGGGGGGGGAATCTGCAAACGGTGGGGTCGCAATAGGGGCAAATTGATCATAAAGGGGCGGAATCTGCAAACGGTGGAATCGCAATAGGTGCAAATTGATCATAAAAGGTTGTGATAAAAATTTCAGCCTTGTAAATTAATTTTTCAAATTTGCAAAGCTCACTTAATTTGAAAATTTTCAAAAAATTAAATCGATAATTTTTTTGAATATTTTTTTCGGAAATGGAATTATTATACATATTTGAACTCAAAATGATCATTAGTGACAAGTTTTCATCATTATCCTCGTTATCAGGGTGTTTTTAAAGACGTAATTTTTTACTTTTTTTCACGATTTTCTGAAAAACTGCAAAGGAAAATTTTTTTGAGAAAAGCTCTCTTGAAATGGATGTATGACATCAATTTTAAAATAATGAGCGTAATATTTCAATTTTATCTGGCACAGGTGATTTATTAGGGTCACTAAATACATTCTATAGTGGGATAAACATAGGTAAATTTGCCAAGCTGGAATTTTGACATGATCCTTCCTCATGGTAAGTGCGTACTGTGGGGGTTTCAATTTTAGTTCTTTTTTTTTGGAAGTTTGAGAGGGATACGGGAAAAAGTTGCGAAATGACGTCAAATGAACGTGGTAAAAATTTATGGTCTCTAACTTGACCCTCGTCTCACCCCCTTTTAATTTAAAATTTTAAAATTTACATGAAAATTGAAAAAAATCTTTTTTTGATTTTTTTTAGTGCTAATGTGTTATAATAGATACTTTCGCTATTTTTTTTTGTGCAAGAATGGAAAAAATCAATTATTTAAAATTTTTCAAAGTAATGAAGCAAAAATACGAAATCTCGTCGTTTTTTTTTGACGTGATAAATAAAAGTATTTTTGTTGCTTTTTCGCTTCAAAAAAATTCGAAATATTCGATTTGAAAAATTTTTAAACATGGTTAATGGAACCCCTAAAGGGCCAAAAAAGTAGGGAAAAGTTTTTTTTTGGTGTTATCTGGTCTACTTATGACAAGTTAGCACCAAAAAAATCGAAAAAAGGAATTTTTATTTTAATTTTCATTTAAATTTTGAAATTGCAAATCAAAGAGGGTAGGGGTGGGGTAAGAGTCAATTTAGAAACCCTAAATTTTTACCACGTTCATTTGACGTCGTTTCACAACTTTTTTTCATCATCCCTTCAACTTTCGAAAAAAACCTAAAATTGAAACGCCCCAGTACATACAATCGAGATACCCAACACACCTGATCCACGTTTTGGACCACCAAGCTCAATGATTTTTGGAGGGTGGTGGAAAATATTTTTCAAGTTGTAGATCTATAGAAGTGGTATCTCTGAAAAAATCAACATCCCCCTCCTGCCATGGTTTATCCCCGAAATAGCCTTTTTAAATTTTATCTATTTTGTAAAATCAGGTGCAATTTCGAAACCGTGCTTTTTGGATGCGTACTTGACTCCTCTATCACGTATATTTTTTTTTTAAATTTCAACTCATAAGCGTTTTGGTGAAAATTTGAAAAAAATTGAACGGGGGTAAACAGAGCTTTGCTAAATGCCGCATTTTCTTCATATTCAGTATTATTGCAGCTTGTAAGAGTAGAAAATCATAGTAGAGAAAAGAAAACTTCGGTGGGAGCACCTGCTAGACCCTAGAAGCATCCTCTCATCTCCATTTTTGGACCTCGGGTACGTTTATGATATTGGCGTCGTTTTCGCACGAATAAAACCTTCTTTGCGGCCACTACAAGCACCACCTCAATTTTGAAGGGCAGTTGATACCCAAAATGCATTTAGGTACATGCGGTTGATGTTGGATTTTTGTGTAATGATGTAATTATTTGCATTAAACGTAATCAGTAGCAGTGGTGATGGGGGGGGGGGTGTCAATGAGGCCAAAAAATCGACTACATCGAAAAGCACATCTAGGTCGTATACTAAATCTAATTACTAAACTTTTATTTCCTAGTTGAAGGGAGGGAGTGGGGAGGGAGATATGCGAAAATCAAACTTAAAAAACAAGAAAGAACGACAAAAACTGTTTTTCGGGGTTGTGGGGAGGGGGGGTGCAGTGAGTCGATAAAGTCCACACCCCCGAAAGGCACATGTACGGCCACTACCAAACATACATACCAAATTTCAACTTCGCAGCTCAACTTAAGAGCGAAGATAGAAGAGAAGAAGGCCTTTTTCAGGATCAAAAAACAGGATTATCTGCCCTCTTAATTGACATAGGTGGCTGATTTTCAAATACGTTGTATAACTTTGTATTGTCTATCGATTGGCTGAAAAGCGAAAAATTCTTGCAATTTTATTATTTTAGCCTTTCAGCACCGCTTAGCCAAATTTGGACTCGACTGAATTTTGACCCGAGGTCATTCTCACTCTAGAACATCAAATGGGCCGCCAGTCGAAGCCTATTCCCCAAATTTGATCGGTTTTGGTCGGAATTTAGCTGATCGTATAATTTTTTAGTTGCGGATAAAAAAAAATAAAATAAATATCTGATACGGCCAAAAATGGTCGTAATGGTCTTCAAGGATCCCAGAACTGGTTTTATTAATATCCCCTTTCTCCCCTCCTTCCCACGATGGGCCGATAGACTGAAATGGAATTATTTGTATAGTATCCATATTTTACAGATTTGTAGATGGAAAAAGTATAAAATCGTAACCGAAAACCGAAACGCCAGTACGGGACACAGCTGTACCATAGCAGCACCCTCTCAGTCCCGTGTAGGGCTCATAGGTACGTTCATGATATTGGGGTCGTTTTCGCATGAATTGAATGACTTCATAATTTTTCAGAAAATCGTGAAAAAAAAACACGAAACTGGCATTCTTAAAAAATCTCTAAAAAAAGGGGGGGCAATGATGAAAACTTGTCGGCAATGACTATTTTGAATTCAAATATGTATAATAATTTCATTTTTGGAAAAAATTTCCAAAAAAATTTGTTATTTGATTTTTTGAAAATTTTTGAATTGCGGATTTTGCAAGTTTACGAAATTGAGTAAGGGGGCTGAAATTTTCACCTCATCCTTTTCAGGTTATTTCGCATGTATTGTGACCTGGACATTTGCAGATTTAAAAAAAAAAAAACAAAACAAAATTCGTCCCATCCTAGCTGCATAGAAATGAATACAAGGATGAAAATTTATCTATTTTGATAGCATTAATGCTAAGTATAGAGGCAGACACGTAGATACATTGTATAAGTACTGCATTGGTAGATTAAAATGATAGCGACCATTCCATAGTTATATAAGATTGACTGGTCGTATCGCAGTGGTCGAAGTTTTCATTACTTAATGTACAAGTATTAAGTATCTGTAGCATGGGAAGATGGTTGTATTGCAGAAGTACCATTATAAGCAGTTGTACAGTCGACGAACATTTCACTGGCAGGGTTTGATTTTTGGTTGATGTCATTTATAGAAAGTAGGTAAGTAAGTACCTAACTGCCTATACCTAGCTCTTACTATGTATTAGTTTTGGCTTGTTGGAATGGTAGGTATAGGTTAGATAGCTGTGTACAATGTTAACTTTTCAACCGTAAAACGAGGACGTCTTATTATCTAAATTAGGGTTCCGCTATGTTATTTGGCTATGCAAGGATGCGAAAGACTGATTTAAATGTCGGTAGTTCGTTCGGAGTTTGAGATACTTTTACTAGTGTTGCATTATGTACCTTTATATATCTACTATACCTATACCTATATAAAACATTTTGTTGTACAACAGAACGACGAGCGTCGCGGTGTTAAGAGTTATACCATGGTTGGTCGGACGGGGGGGGGGGAGGGTGGCCGGTGAGGGCGCATTTATAAAATGAATGTTCCAACGGTAAAGGATCAGTAGTTTCGGTTAGCTTTTAGTTGCTAATAGAATTTTAACGGTAGTTCTAAATGAAATAAATGGTAGTCGCGTTACGTTACGTGCTAAATGAGTTGTAAAAAGTAACGACGACCGACCGACCGACCAACCTACCTACCTACCTACCTACCTACCTACCTACCGAGTACCGACCATCCGACGTAAATAATTGTGCTTTTGCGAATGTATACGTAGCTTAGTTAGTAAGTAGACGTAGACGTAGACGTACTAGTAGGTACTACACAGCGAAGTATGCGAATTAAACGTAAGGTATGTCCAGCGTAAGGCAAAAGAATGTTGCTTATGATGATAATAAAGTAACGGTTTTGTGACTGTTGCCATTTGCGAAGGATTCGCATTCGCCTGTAATGCTACGAAATGGTCGGGTGATCGCTTGGCTAACCAATTACTAAAATGTTTGATTTGTTTGACAAATTATTGAAGGGATTTTTCGACCGTGAGAAGGTATGATGATACATCCGCAATCATCTCTAATGTAAGTATACAGATGATAGTGCAAGGAAAGGATAAAGTTGTAGATTAAAGAGCGGAAGAAGTCAAGAAGGATTTGCGAAATGAAGATTTCAAATTTATTCTTATTCGGTACCTTATCGGAGTGCGCACTTTTTGATGAATTTTAAATTATTAGCTTCAGGAAAGAAGCTTATGGTGTGTATCCTCTGTCTGTATCGATTGAACCGTAACTGCTAAATTTTCTTAGGAAAAATTTCAACATTCAAGTATTACAGTAAAGGTTCGAGTTTGAAATACTTCTTGAAGTTGGAAAAGTTTTTGAAAGAAAACTACGAAATTGAGTGAAATTAACAGAATTTAGAAGTGCCTGACTTGACAGTTGACTTTCGCCAAATTCTTATGAATTTCAAAAATTTAACAAATAATACGGATAGTTTTTTTTTATTGTTTTTGTTTAAACGAGTTCAATAATTTGAAGAAAGTTTTCCCTCTGAAAACTATACAGGGTGTCCCGCTTCGATACTACTTCCTTCATACCACAAGTAGAGCAACTCAAGTTGCACGTATGTGCAATATTTTGCCTATCCTGGTCATTGAATGGGCAAAGATACACGGATCTAAATTTTTTTCCCAAAAAATTTGAATGCCGGAGACATTTGATTTGCCCCAAAGTGTAACGTATGGTGATGTAGTATTTCCAGTAAAAAAAATTGAAAGTAGAGGTGAAGTAGTTCCTGAGATATTTTAAATAATGCAAGAAAAAACAATTCGATTTTGCAAAAAAATTTCAAACAGCCGGGTTCGTGCCAGGAGGAGGTACAAGGGAACAGATATTGAATGTCCGGCAAATAATAATCGAAAAGTGCAGGGAGTTCAACATACCTGTAGTGATGTGTTTCATAGATTACGCCAAAGCCTTTGACTGTGTGAATTGGAAGAAGCTCTCCAAAGTTCTAAGAGAAATGGGAGTCCCTGCTCACATAGTAGATGTAGTGGAGTCCCTATATGAGTTGGATTCTATAGTGGTGAGAGTTGACGGTGAAGAATCTGAAGCTTTTCAGGCGGAGCAGGGGGTGCATCAAGGATGCATATTGTCCCCGCAGTTATTCAACATCTATAGTAAGCATATAATTCGCGAGGCTATTGAACATGGGACTGGTGATATTTCTATTAGAGGAAGAAGTTTGCTTTTTTTTTTCAAAAAAATATGATGATTTGTCTTTGAAAAAAAACGATTAAAAACCCACATTTTTAGGGCTGCGTGGGGATGCAATGAGGATGAAAATTCGACCCCTAGAAAGCACATCCAAGGCCCCTATGAAATATACATACCAAAATTTCAACTTCCTGGCTCAATTTGGTGCGGAGATGGGGGAGGAACAGTCCTTTTTCAAGTAGGTCGATAGAATCAAGTAGCCTAGTTTTCATTGGCAATATGACATGAAAAATCAGGTTAAAAACTCCATACAGATATAAATTTCACCAAAAAGCTGTTTTTATTGAAATTTCCAACTGATTCAGAGGAAATACAGCAAAATTGAGTGAATGTTTCAATAAGAATATGTTGTTTGCAAAAAATTTTTTTCATGGGCAATTTTACTCTGAAAAACAGTATAAAATTTCATTACGATATTTTTTTCTGGCATTTCCAAACAACTCAGAGAAAACGTAATCATGCCAAGTGATGTGTTGGGTAACTATTGTTTCAAGAAAAATAATGATATATGTAAAGCTGAAGCAGAGGACTTGAAATGTTCACCGCATTCATTTGAAAACTGTCCAATGTTGTATCTACGTTGAAATTGGTTGTTTGTTTATTTACAATTTCACATTTAGTCTCGTAACCCATCCTATTGAATTCTACTTCAAATTACCTTTATTCTGAGTACCCACACCATTATATTACGATTAATTTGATTTCCAGCCCCTGTAGGGTTCGTGCGCCCCAGCAAATTTGACTTTAAGGGCACTTTTTCCAAAATATCGAGTCATATATCGATTTCTATGTTTTTCAGGTCGCTGAATTCGAATTTCGGCGTATTTTTGAGATTGGGTCATTGCTATTTGAGAATGTAGTATGAAAGTGTCTGGTGAATAATGCACAATATTGGTTTTACTTTTAATAGTCGTTTTATTAATGTGATATTGCCTCTGTGTGTTTTTATCATTTGTTTCGATTTTTTGTATCAATTATTGCGTACTTTAAATGGTAAAATACCTACAAAAATGGCAGATGTAAACTATTTTCGATACTTTGTTGTAGTTTTTTTGGTAAAAATCAGCACGCGTACAAAAAAATTTAGAAACGACGCTACATTTTCTGAATGAATTTTTCAACTCTTCTGCGGCATGATATTCGATTACTTTTTTCTGTTTTCGATCTGCTTCGTTCAAACGTTTATAATCCGATCGTGAGACTAATTTTGACCACCCAAATATTGACGATTAGGTAGTAAATTAAGAAGTAAGAGGGAATTTTCTCGAACCGGTAATTTATACGAATCAAAGCGACCGGTTATGTCTGAAAAATAAATCGTTGCTAACTAACACGTGTATTCAAGTATATTGATCGATACGAATACGACGACGAACGATTTTTATTTACGATAACGAAAACAGAATTCGTGATTCTCAAAGCTGAAATTGCGGTACGATAGAATAGCATGGATAGAAAAAGAGGAAGCTGGGAAGGAAAGCTCTTTATATTCTCTCAGCGCAGTTTGATTACATCTCAGAAATTATTTTATCAAATATTTGATTTTTGTTTTGTTTTATTGTTGATTTGTACTTACCCTGAGGAAAGAAATGAACACATAATTCGGATAGTGACGAAGAAGAATTATTAATAAAAAAAATTTAGTTGATAAATCTGTAATAAAATAAGTTAAAAATTGGCCGAAAGTCTGTCGTAAATACTATCCGGTTGCTTAGCTTCGCGGTGAAAAGGTAATAGGATTATTTTTCCTTTGGCTTCTTTCTTTCTTGTTTTTTCCTCTTTACCATCACCAGACAGACGACTAGGCTGTTTGGTTAGTGTGAGTTGTGAACTTCGTGACAGAAGAAGAAGTGGAAATTGAGGGGCGGAGAGGAAGGGGGATAGTAGCGTCTATAATAGGATGAGATAGCCGACTCTAATAATTCGTATATACGTCAGAGCCCTGGACAATTTCTGTCTGGTGTAAAGAAGTAATTTTTTTTTCCATCCTCGAGTTTGTGTGTAGTAGGTCTAGGTAGGTACCTAGCTACGTATAAATATAGATACACAGAGAGAATACGATACGAGGACAAACTGCACTTCATCAAGTTTTCAAAAGAACCATGCTTGGAACACTTCACGGAGCGAGTCTGTTTCTTGTTTACGCGAGAATAAATTCACCGCCGGCCGCCGTAGTCGTCGAGTGTACCTCTCGGCTGTCTTCTTGTATGACTCTTCTGATGCCGATGTTGTTGTTGTTGTTTTTCTGCGGTATAGTGTCCTTTTTCTTTGTGTTTGTATGAAGCTGGCGAATGAAATGCGAGGGCAATGATGTACATTAAATACATATATCTACTATACGTACTGTACGTAGGTCTAGGTAAGTGTATCAAATAAATACGCAGCCAAACGAATAAGAGATGGATAGGTAGATGGATCTAGATACCCGTTGTACGTTCTAGTGAGTGTGTGTGTGTGTGTGAGAGAGAGAGAGAGTGAGTGAAGGGGAGGAAAAGGGGAAGAGACCGAGTGTTGTAGATTTCGGTACACAGTGTACACAAGTTGGATAATAAATTCACCTTTTAGCTATTAAAATTATCGAGCATAAAATGTGGTTTCGTTGTAATAATAATATATACGTTTATTAGGTACGTAGTATTAGGTAGATACCTTGTTCGTACGTATCACGGATGAGAGATTTAACAGGTTTATTCACAAAAATGTATCGCTGGCACGAAATATCTATAGTACTTTTGTATGTACCTAGCTATTTATCTGTACATACATATTACATAGTTTATCGTATTGTAGCCGAGGTTCGACGAGCATACAAAAAAAAAAAAAAAAAAAAAAACAAAAAAAAATTTTGCCAAACTTGTCGAACGTACGCTTTTATAGCTATGCTACGAGGACTGAAGCAGGAAGCTGAAAATTGTATACGTGTTGCATTAATACACCACTACCAATACAATGTATGTAGATGTACCATGCACTATGTATACCTTATAAAGGTATACCAAATACGCGTATATTGTTGGCGGCAGCGGAAAATGAATATTGAAAGGAGCTGTGGTGAAGGGAGGAGTTTTTTCGTATACTTTGTATACTGTGAAGTGAATTAAGGCTTAGCTGTTTATCGACGGCAAGTCGCAACGAGCTGAATGCTACCAGCAAGCACCGAGCAACGCCGAATGTATTAATTTACTTACTTACTATTTAAGAAGTTGAAATTTGCGAGAGTTTTTAGCCTGCTTTTCTATGTCATATTGTTAATGAAAACCAGGTTATTTCAGGTTATCGACCTACGGCAGATGAGAGGGAAGGAGGAAATATCAACAGAATTCGTTTTGGGGTCCTAGAAAACTATTGAGAAAATTTTTAACCATGTCAGATACTTTTTTTTTTTTTCGAACATGAAAATCATTTAGTTTGGCAACGAATTAGATATATATGAGTGGGGATGAACTTTGGTTGAAATTCAGTTGTGTCCTAATTGGAGGGAGAAGGGGTGCTGAGAGATCAAAAACACAAAAATTGCCCCTTTTTAAGTTAATTGATAGAAAATTAAAAGTTGTATAACATATCCAAAAGTCAACTTCGTAAGTTAATTAGAATGAATGATATGGGGGGGGGGGGTTCCTTTCTTTTGACCTTGAAAAAAAGGGTTATTTCTCCCCTGTCTCCCACCAAATTATTTGGTATGTACATTTAGTTGGGACCTTAGATTTGCTTTTTGGTAGTTTCAACTTTTTAGCTCCTTTGCACCTCCTCACAGCCTACAAAAAGTGGTGTTTTGGTAGGTTTTTCTCATTTATTCCTCACATAGCTCCCCTCCAAATTAAGCTAGGAACTTGAAATTAGGTACGCACGTTTAGTAAGGGCGTTAGATATGCGTTTTGGGAGTCTCGACTTTTCAGCCTCATTTTACCCCTTTAAAGGCCCCAAATATGTGGTTTTTTGGTTGTTTTTTCTTATTTTTTGAGTTTGTTCCTCGCGTAACCCCCCTCCTAATTTAGTCAGGAACTTGAAATTAGCTATGTACATTTATTAGGGACCGCACCCTAAATACGTAGTCTTTGATCGATTGATCGATTTTTTAAAGTTTTAGTGTTTGTTACTCCCACAACTCCCCTCCAAATCGGGCTAGAAAGTTCAAATTAGGTATGTTCCGTCTGTAGGGATCCTTGATTAAACTTTTTCTACTGTTATATCTTTTTTTTTCTTTTTTCTTTTTTTTTTTTTTTTTTTTTT
>FIZR01017617.1:0-41524 GCA_900060175.1 Ferrisia virgata
GGGCACAATATTTGTGGGGGGGGGGTCAGAAGAGCGTGGTAAACAATTTCAGCCTCCCATCGCTTGTAGAAATTTTAATCCAGCTCTAAAACGGTTCAAAATTTGAAAAAAATCAAACAATTCAAAAAAAAATTTTGAAAAAATGTTATTACAAAGGGATTTAGTACGATTAGTTGTAATCAAACAAATTATCTGAGACGATTTTTGAATTTGAACCACCTTTATAGGGCCATGTAAAAATGTGCCAATTTTGGAAATATTCGTGTATTTTCAAAAAAAAAAAAAAATTATCAAAAAATCGAAAAAAAAAATTTAAAGAGCTGGTACCCATAAAAAGGTAAGATTATTAATACTAACCCACATAGCCAATTAGAGATTATTCTCTATCCCCTGCTCATCTGTTCAGGGGTTCTCAGTTGATTGTTTTTTTGCCATTTTTTCATATTTTCACCAATTTTACAATCCTATTGAGAACAAGATAGTTGTTAGAAATTTCCTCAAATGGGCTAGTTGGGTTGTTATATTGATAACCTTCCCATTTTATGAGTCCCAAATTTTCTAAATTTTTCCCTGATTTTTTAACAATTTTTTTTTTTTTAGGAATACACGAATATGCCAAAAATTAGCACATTTTATAAGGCCGTATAAAGGTGGCTCACATTCAAAAATCGTGTCAAATGATCTTTTCATGTAAAACTAATAAACGTGCTAGAATTATCAAAAATTTTTTTGGAATTTTTTGATTTTTTTTTTCAAACTTTGAACCGTTTTAAAGCCGAAATGGAATTTTTACAAGGGATAGAGGGGGTGAAATTTTTTCCACATTATTTTTATCCCACTCCATAAATATTGTGCCCTATTATATTTCGATTTTTGAAAAAAAAAGTCAAAAACGACCCACTCTAGTACATAAGTACCGGTGGGAGGGATGTTTCTCAATCAGATGTAGAGGGGAGGGTGTCTCATAAATCTA
The DNA here is from genome assembly GCA_900060175.1 of Ferrisia virgata. Lineage (NCBI taxonomy): Eukaryota > Metazoa > Arthropoda > Insecta > Hemiptera > Pseudococcidae > Ferrisia > Ferrisia virgata. The sequence goes on from FIZR01017617.1 coordinate 974, forward strand.
ACGCCACGTGAGATTTTTTTCGATTCCGGGTCCCCTAAATTTACACCTATTGTCTATCCGCCTTCTCACGCGTACGAAAATTAAAATGTTACTTTCGTTGTTTAGAAACTATTTTAGTATGCGTATAAGTATCAGCATAACACCACAACTAACCGTAAAAGCGTCACGTTTACGTCACTACTTAATACATAGTACCTCTACCTATCTTGCTTCCTCTCTACTAAATTACTATAAATCCGTTCAAAAATATTTTTACAATTATTCGTAAATTTTTCGTCCGGTAAACCCCGCACTCTCCAAATACATAGCCACAAAATATGACTAAAATTACGTCAAAGTATACCAACTATTTCAATATAAAAATACCTTTCGCGAATTAAAAATGAAAATTTCATCCTTTATTTGAAAGCACCGTGAAATACGTAGACTAAATGCACGCGACATGGATAAAACAACAAACAAAAAAAAAGGTACATCACAGAGCAGGTATATCTCGTGTACGTATTAATCGAACCGTCGACAAAAGCTCGCTCTGGTAAATACTACTACTGTATTTAAAAAAAAAAAAAAAGCATTACACACTGCCGCGAATTCCTAGTTAAAAATACCTCAAAAATGTAAATAATCACGAGCTTTGACGAGACAGAGAAAAAAAAACATCGAAAAAAAATAACCCTTCAAACTGCACGAGGCGATGAAACACGAAGCCCATAATCATAATAATTATCCTACTTAAATGACCCTTCTCTACTTCAACGACTATACTACATTACTGTCGACCAAAATCACAAACATTTTATTTTCTAAAATGAGAAAAAAAACATACAAAAAATGCTCGACTCGAGTATACCGGCGCAATGTTTTTAATTCTCCTTCCTCGTTCAAATCGTACATACTTGTACAAAAATTAAGATATCCAAATTTTTTGAAAAGAAATAAAATGCATATCAGATTACACGAATAATACGGTTTAAAGCTTATAAATTACACGATAAAAAAATTTTAATTTTCAGACGTCTATAAAAGTATGCCATGTAGGTGTAGGTACCTATGTAATTTGTTAATTGACTTTATACTTTGAAGTCACGTTTTATTATATGAAATTTTCACTTTTAATACATTGTTACACGTATAAAACGAATTGCTGGCTTTTAGCCATGATTTTCATACTGATTGTTACCCTTTCAATAAATGAATACCTACATTTCACGTTTCCAAGGTAACACCCACACACATCGTTGATTCGGTTATCTCATTATCAGGTACGAAAATATTTTTTCGAAAAAAGAAAAAAAACCCACCACCACTTTCGTATGCATCTTCGTAGTAGGAATATTAATAGAGTAATTATAAACATTCCTCATTTTTATTTACAGTTCAAGCGGAAATATTCTTTTGCAGATATAAGCCTCGTGTTCGTATTATTTCCACATTATATTTACTACGATTGCGAATTGGAAAGAGAGAAAATAACAAAAGAACTAAACAGAAAACGTATACTTTTTGTAATATATATAGATATAACCTATACTTACACAAAGGGTACAAAAGAGTGGGCTAATTTCTTAGGATTTGATTTTTTATTAGCGCTTTGGTTACTTGGAGAAAAAACAATGTTTACGATACCCTGCGGTGCCATTATTTGTAATTTATGTGCTTTGTGTTTTCGTTCATGCAGGTCGAGTTTATTTTATAATTAAAAAAAAAAAAAAAAAAAGGACAGAAAAAGACAGAAAAAAGAAAAGCGCAGAAATAAAACAATGATCAATTTTGTGTATAAAGTTGAATTAACGCAAAAAGAAAAAAAATAGCTAAGGTCGTAATAGGGAAAAGTATCGAATTCGGTATTAGATTTAACAAGAGCACTCGTGTACATTGCTTATAGGTATGTGTACGTACAATTGTACATGTACCCTGTACCTACATTGAAAGTGATATGTATTCGTTGGACTGTAGTTATTCTGCGCTGTATACACCTTAACCTCAACGTTTGGTCAATTTGTTAGTAACAATACGACTGAGAATTTGAAGCTGGGCAAAATACATACGTACATACAACGACTAATAAGCTATCGGTGAAATTGTATACATCAATGATCCCCATTTGGACGAACGCTCTTTTCTGCAGCAATCCCTTTTTAACGGCAGATCAACATTGTCTCGTTATCACTATGTATAGATTTACAAGTATGGTAGAGTATGTATCTCTCATATTATATATCTAGCTAGGTAGGTAGGTACCTACTTACATAACGCTATATTCTTGATGTTGAATTATACAATACTGGTTTCAGCATGCTTTTTACCGAAAGAGTACCTTTAGGGTGCGAATTAGCTTCGTGTTTATTGGTGTATCTACGCGATTCTCAAAAGGGATTGCTAATCCATTAATCGCTTACAGTATGCTTTCGTTATATAAATACAACAACGTACAGGTTTGGTATGTAGATTGTAGGATGTACATTTCGTAGATGGCGTAGATTCGGCTAAGTATAATATATTATATACCTATATAGACCATTATATGATTCTTGGAAGAAGTAGGTATGATATTGTACCGAGTGTTCCGTATTAACATCGACATCCTTATACCTGTGATAAGTCAACTCATGAGACTTACATGTACAATGGTTAACATATCCAAGAAGCCGAAGGAGCTGAGACATGCTACTTTAAAAATTTCATTATCTGACGCGGCCAAAAATGGTGTTAATGTTCTTCCAAGATCTAAAAAAGCGTTTTGTTGATATCCCCTCGCTTCTCCTCAGCTGTAGTTCAATAGTCTGTAACAGTCTGGTTTTCATTAACAATATAACATAGAAAATCAAGCTAAAAATATTTAGTCATTTTTGGACAAAAATAGCAAAAAAAAAATCCATTTTTGTAGGTAAATACGAGGGGAGCAAAGCGATTGCGTCACAAGGCACGCAATATAAGTGAATGACTTGTTTGCAAACTGTGACAATAAACTTATAAAACATGTTAAGAATTTTAAATTTATTCAGTTTTTTGCAAATGACTTCTGAAAAAGTTAACATGAGCTTCTCATTAAAAATCCTCAAAATGTGTAGCAGAACACCACCTTCCCTCCTCCACTTAATGAATCTGAACAGAAACTCTGATAGTTGCTTTCCAAATGAAGAAAAAAATGTATTGAAAATTAATAAAAATGTAAAATCATGGTTTTGTGAGAAAAAATTGATACATTTCAAAATTTTACATTTTTCTCTTCATCGTAAAGTAACTTTCGGAGTTTCTGCTCAGGCCATTTAGTTTTTTAAATTTTCAGTGAGGAGCTCATTATAATTGTTTCAGAAGTTACTCATAAAAAATTGAAAAAATTGAAAATTTTCAATCACATCTTTTTACAGGTTTATCGTCACAATTTGTAATACACTTTATCCACACTCTTGATTTTTTTATCACAGTCGTTCCCTGATATTCCTTGCCTTGTGACGCAGTCGCTTTCGTCCTCTCACATTCCTTATCAAAATTAGATTTTTTTTGTATTTTGGTCCAATAATGATCAAATATTTTTTTCTTTCAATCGATATTGTCTGTCCAAAATAGCACGAGCCAAATTTTGTCAGTTGTGCAAGCTAAAGTCAACCAACCTTTCTAAATTTCTCAGGTTCCCAAAATATTTTTTGAAATGATAAGCACTATGATAATGATCAATGTAATGAACTAAATTTGATTAGTAATTTAAATTAATTCACATAATTTTCTGAGATGCTAATTATGCTAAAAGAATCCAAATTTCCATTTCATTTCGTCCAATTTAATGGAACTTGTTAGAAAACAGAATTTATTTGGCAAGCCCTACTGGCTTTTTCATGGAAGCTTGCAGCCATGCATTTCTCAAAAATAGCTCATTCTATTTTGGATGGAGAGTATTTTTTTTCTCCGTATAAATGAAACCTTCCGGGTTACCACCCCAATCGTTGAGTTAAAGGTTCCCTCCTTTTTATTTAAAAATTTTACACCGAGATGCACATAATACCTTTTTCAAAAGTAATCACAAAAAAAATAAAATAAAATAAAAAAATACAAATTTTTTGTCATATTTTTATGAATTTATTTTGTCATATTTTATGAACCACTTCACCCTATATCCACTATGTTTTAGAACAAACTGCGAATTTTTATCATTATTAATTTTTTTTTCTATGAATTTTCAAAATGAGCAGCAGATTTGGGTACAAATGAAATTTTGAAAATAGCATATCTTAGCCCTTTCGATTTTTCGGGTATGCTAACCATTATACACGTAAGTCTCATGAGTTGACCTATCACAGATATAAGCGTACCGAGGTAAATGTGGAACACCCGGTATACATCTACATAGACCATTATATGATTCTTAGAAGAAGTAGGTATAATATTGTATCTATAAGCATAGAATGTAGGTCTTGCTATTATTATACCAGACAACGATGCTGCTCGTTTCAAAAACCAGTATACGAAATATTCGCGAACGGCTAATTTATGTAAAAATTGTAAAATTTTCCTTTCTATTGCTCTAGCAACGTAGTATCGCATTCGGTAAAATCTAAAATAATATCGCAGAGAGTATTCGTTGTATACGTAATATCTACACCGTATAAAGTCGTACGCACACTCGAAAATTACCGAAGAATTTTGTTAAATTGAACTGACCGTAATATTTTAATTGAAACATTGGCCCTATTTCAACGCAAAGCTAATAAATATAGGAAATTTCTGGCCAATGCTATCCAGTTCAAAGGCCTTTGTTGGCCGTATAACTGGTCGTTTTATTGCCTATACTGTAATACCCTTGGTACCTCATACTCTGGTCCTGCACTCCGCCTATCGATATTCGCAGCTGCACCAACGAATACGCTGAATGGGCAAGAAGTCAGTTTTTATCCGATGTTTACCAGATTATATAATTTTATGGTTTCGAAAAATTCGTTATTTCTGAGCACAGTCGTCCCCGTTCGCCTCCTCGTTCAGTGCCTCGCACCGGTCGAGATTTTATTGTTAAAATTAATAAATAAGCTCTCCACGTATACTTCCGCATACTACCGTCGCCGCCCTCACCACCACCACCAACGCATTTCGGCGGCGAATTTTCAATCATACGCCGTCGATTGGAGATACAGTTTTGTAGCGGTGTTCGTGGTGTATAAAACAATGCGAAAGGTGGAAGCCTCGAGTCGTTAGAATACCATATTAACGTAGAAGTATGCTGTATATACTTTGCTTAATTTTACCTACAGTAGGTACTAGGTAGACCCGTGTATTTTAAATTATTGTTTCATAAATTTATGTATTATTAACTGCGTTTGGCGGCGGATATTTTCATCTTTCGGAATTGATTTGTAAAACGAATGATGCAAATGTATTTTATACCTTATCTTTCTTCCTCCTTCCCCAACTACATTTAACATTCGTGGGAAATTTCCGAAGTGTATCACTCGACTAGCGTGTGAAGAAACCAATAGTTTGATCAAAATCATTGGAAAATCATTCGTACACAAACAAATCAATTTTTGTAGCAAGTAAATCATTATTTTTCGTATTCAATTCATTCAAAAAAACACTCTTTTATCAAATTAAAAATTAGTACTACCAATAAAGTTACATTTTTTTTACAATTATTCAGCTCCAAAACCACGTAATAGACATAACTTTAGGAAATGTAAATCTGTATTGATAAATATAATAATAAGCAAGGCTAAGCACCCTCACGTCTTCATCTTCCAATACCTATGACGACATTTTCGAAAATTTTAATACTAAACACCACTACTCTCCCTTCTCATCTGAAAGGACCAGTTCAGATTTAGGGATGCAATTATTGTAAAATTTTTGGATAAATTTTTTGCTAGATTACATATTTTTATAGTTAAAAATATAAGTTTACTTCAAGCATAGAATCACAAAAATCCATCTGATTACCAAAGTATTCCAAAAAATTAAAGCTACCAAAAAATGTTTGAATAAAAACTGTAGAAGTTGACACGCCGATTCTTTTTCATGCTACAATTTTAGTGAGAAATTATGCTTTCACAAAGTGAGGGTTCCTTAACTTTCCCAAGGTAATTATCACCCCCTCTCTTATTAGATACCATATAAAAAAAAATTTTGGAGCCAGAAATGACTCAATTTTGATGCTTTACAAGCTAAGATTTTTCATCCAAGTCGAGTAATCCCTCATTTCGCGAAAGTATACGAGTAAATCTTTTCTGATTAATGCTCGATACAGAAATCGTAACAGAATGAAAAAGAATCAGTATTCGAAGCTGTACAACTTTTACTCAAAAATTTTTATTATCACTTCAATTCATTTAAAATGTTTAATAACTAGCTGCAAACTACATATTGAACTAGTCTCAAAACTGAAAAGTTCAGAAATACCCTTCGTACTAGGGTTTTCAACGAAAAAAAAAACATAGAATTTGTTTGGGACAACCGGTATGTAAGTTAAAAAATGTTCACACACTGGACGAATTTGAACCATTTTAGCTAACACCGAAGCGAGCAAATAATTACAGTCTTCAGGAGCAAAATAAAAATTAGATTGTTCAACGAATTTCAAAACTAAGAATTTTTTTGCTGTCATTCAAAAATAGAAAATGCTATCCTAACCTTTATCTACTTCCTTTCATAAAAAACTTCACACATCGAACTGAATGTACATGTTCTTTCTGTAATTTTTAACAAATTTCAAAGGACGTATTTTTACGGCGAACCAAGTAGGCAATTTTATTAACCTGCACACTACTGCTCGAGAGGAATAACGATCATCATGAGCGAAAAATTTATAAACAACAGATTCGTCTGAGCCCGGTTTTTCAATTTTTTCCTGCTTTTGAATAATTTTCAACATAATGGCACTAATTTTCTCACCACTTCCACTACCTGATGGACACTCTGGGAATAGATATTGAACGATCCAAAAATAATTTAATGATCTTCTAGGACCCCAAAACAGATTTTAATCAATTTTTACAACATGAGAAAAAAATTCAGCTCGATCTTGAATGTTCACCACTCTCCGGTTACTACTCCCACTACAAATTTTAAATATGAATGAATTTTACGAGTAACTCAAAGTCAAAGTAATTTAGTTAGTATTGAATAAAAAAACTTGACCTTCAGGGGACGGTTCAGACGCCCAACCCCTTAGCTATACCTCTACTCTACTATCTCCCCGTATCGATTCTTGAACAATACAATGAAGAAAATTGGACCGTTTGAAAACATTCTAACAAACGTTTTCGACATTTTTGTGAAAAATACAGCTCCATATTACCTTCCCCAAATTTGATACTGTTGACGAACCTGCTAAGTTTAACAGAATATGACACATATCGACGTAGGCCCTAGGCCTACGTATATTTTACCATCGTAATTTCGCAAAAAATTCTATAAAAATAATTTTAAAAAAGTATCGCAAAGCGATGCTTTTTGAATCTGATTTTCATATATTAAGAAGGTTTTAGAATGGATCACTCATGAAATGAAAAAAAAAGGGTTTTTGGATATTTTTTCTGCATTGGTAGAGAGGTACATATAGATATGTGAGTGAATAGGTGAAACCCTCAAAAGGCATATGTAAGACCTGTACTAAATCTACATACCAAATTTCAACTTACTAGATCAATTTGAAGGAAAATTATGTGAGGAATGGACTCGAAAAATAAGAAAAACCGACCAAAAATTACATTTTCAAGTGTGTGTAGAAGGGGGGAGGGTTGCAATGAGCTTGAAAAGTCGAAATCCTCAATTTGGAGGGGAAATAGGAAAAAAACTGTTTTTCAAGGTCAAAAAGGAGAAAACCTTCACATCTCGTTTCCTAAATGACCAAAGAAGCTGATTTTTCGACATTATACAACTTTGAATTGTCTAGGAACAATTTTTTGGTATTTTAGCCTTCTGGCACCCCATCCCCAAATTTGTCACAACTGAATTTTGACTCAAGGTCATCCCCACTCCAAGATATAAAATTCGCCGCCAATCTATGCCTATTTCTCAAGTTTGATCGATTTTTGTCGGTATCGAGCTAAGCAAATGATTTTTAATTTCGGGCGAAAAAATGAAATAAAAATAAATATCTGATATGATCGAAAATAATCGTAACGGTTTTCTACTAGTACCGCAAAACAGATTTCGTTGGAATCCCCTCTCCCCTCTTCTGCTATAGGTCGATATCTCGTAATAGCCTCATTTTCATTGGCAATATGACATAAAAATCAGTATAAAAATTTAACGAACGCATCAGTTCAGTTAACCACCTACGTTTAATTTTCATACTTGAGATATTTTCACATAGCTCGGTAATATTGACTCTCTTTATGAATATAATAATTCAGCGACGGTTTTAAAATAACAGAAGAATTATGCAAAAAAAAAAAAAAAATACATCAATTTATTTTCGTCGGCGAATTTCCTACATGGTCTTTATGTAGGTAATAAAAACGTCGCAACAAAATTCACTATCCATTTGGGGAGAAAAATTTTAATGCTTGGATTGGTTTCGATGATGCAAACATGATCGGAAATCGAAGCGTAGGTGTCTATATGATCGTTAAGCGGAATACTCTTGAGATAAAACTACGAAATTTCACACCTACACGTTGAAAAAGAAAATATAGCGGAAAAAAGAATCGAACAAACGCGTATAGTTAGATCTCGAGGAAAGAAAAACTTCACAAAATTGTCAAACAAGACAATTACTATGTACACATAGCGACAAGACGAAGAAAATAGCCTCGAATTTTTGCGATGTCAATAGTATGTAATGTACGTGTGTGTGTGTGTGTGTGTGTGTGTGTGTGTGTGTGTGTGTACGCGTGTCCTCGAATAAATAATATTTTACGTATATACAATCCGACCGTATTAAGTGCCTTTACTTTCGACATTATCTTCATCATATAAATATGCCTAAAATACATCGTTCGTACGCAACTGATGTGGTGGTAAACAGACGAATAAAATTTTATTCACCGAAACCAAGTTACCTTTGGTGTTTGTTTTTCTGCAATTAGCTAAACAGCATGTCGCTTCATGTCATAAGAAGATGGAAGGTCGTTAACATCGAATACGCACAGCACGTAGAATTCATTTCATACAAGAAATAAAGAGAATAAATTAGAACATCTTTAAGAGCTATATATTAAGTAGGTAGGTAGGTTCTGGTATTTTGAAAATATTAAAATCGTCAAAAGGGTATAAACTTGTAAGATGTAAAATCCCCTACGAGACACCTGTTCATAGAGCTCTCGGTTTTCACTAAAAGGTATTAATGCTGGCGAATTAATTCGTTAAGACGTTACGAAAGAAAACGATAACAATACACTTTTGCTATAGTAATTAGATCCACTACCTATATATACTTAAGTTACTTACTGCTACTACAGGAAATTCAACGTAATTTAATTACCGAAAATTAACGACCAGTCGAGTTGCTTAATCGGTAAAAGAAGCGAAAGGGTAGCGATCGAAAATACGAAAGTAATTAAAAACCTTGCAGAGTTTTAAAAGATAAGCGGATGACATTTTTAATAAAACGTTTAAGGCTGTACACAAAGCGGAAAGTATACATAGAGGTACCTTATAAAAGGCAAAAGGTTTTTACAATTTTGATTGCTAAAAGAAGCGCAAGCGGCTCGGCTGCGGCCGTTTTTCCAGCACCAGCAGCAAATTTACATCGAATGTTTTAAAATTGTTATAGTTATAATCAACCGGAGATCATTAAGATAACGACGCTATTTTAACAATTTCGTATACCTCTCTATGTGTACAGTATACTTATATTTCGAGTAGAACATTAATTTTAGCAGCGACTCGAGTCGACTTTAACGTACCGTCTTTTAAAGATTTCCAGACTCCCTTTTTTTTTTTCTACACATACACGCACACCTAATACCTATCTACCAACCACTACGTATATATCGTATTGTTGGTTTATAGCACGCGACGAGTCTACGTGTGTATTTAAAGAAGAAAACTTTCGCGCCAAAAAGCAACATAATGGAGAAGAAAACGCAAAATGGCAACAATAAGACAATAACAACCTGAGAAATAACAAAGGTTATTAAAATGCGTACAAACTACCGAAAATGATACCGAATCCGCGATAGGGTTCCTAAAATGGCTTCCTTCGTCGAATTTTCCAACGACAACATGCGACCGCATTTTATAAACTATTACCGTCGTGATTTAGCTTAAAAAGCGAGTAAAACGACTATGTCGCGTTTTGCGGCCGGCCCGGCCCGGCCCGGTGCGGTGTGGCATTAAAAACTACGCTAAAGTGCAACATTTCGTGTGCGCTATTTTACTCGCATATACACACACACACACACACACACACACAGAACAGTATGCATAAGTACAGCGAGACGAGCTTCTGTTCGACGATAAACCACCCCTCAACCGCACTCTACCCAAACATAATGGTATGTACTTTTTCATCTTCCGGTTGTATTCGTACTTTTAATTGTTAAATACGTATCACATGATATGCAATAAGTATGTACGGTTCACGATGTGAGTAAAAATACGCATACAGGGTGTCCTAGTTTGAATGAACAAGCCAACAATGACCCAGACAGACTTATAAAATATTTTTCCTTCAATGTAAAATCGTTCGAATAAGGAATACTGTTTCGAATTCTCTGGGCTAGACTTGACCACTTCAAACTGAGATACCATGTATAATACGTTGTTGTGCTCTGCATACATTACTCAATCCCAGGTTTTCATCCTTCTTTAAATTTACTCTTCTCTCAAATGAGGGAATTTTCGCAAATTGTATAATGCAGCAACATCTAAAGTATACGATAGAGTGGACGAAAAAAAAAACACATCTCGGATTCTGACCAAACTCACGTAGGTAGTTAACTTTCAGTTGGAAATTCACCGTACAAAATTTTTGTGACCCTGGCTCAAGGAGAGGGGGGAGTTATGGCTCTTCTAAGTAAGGTCATCTTCGAAAAAAAAACGATTTTTCGTCATTTTCACCCCATACAAGCGTTGTAAAACTTGAGTCACAAACTAGAAAAAGTGCAATTTGAGTTTTCCTGCCATCATTCGCATCTCGACTTTTCGATCCTATAGCACTTAAAGCACGGGCTTTTAGCTCAAAAATCGCTCAAACCCGATCAAAATTCACAGAAAGCGAAAATTTCGTACACACGTATCGCGTAGTACATATCTCAATACTCTCAAACTACCCTAAAAGCTAGGCATATTTTAATCCTGGGGGGAGGCATGGAGGTGCAAAATTTGTTTTTTTTTTTGGAAATAACTTCTCAAATAACGCACTGAAAAAAATGTTGAAACCGAAATTGTAGAGCATCAAAAGAAGAATATTTTAACTTATTTGACTTTTTCTACTCGGAGGTTTTGGGTGGAAGCTCAGGCATGAATAAATAAGTCACGTTTGAAAATTTTTTGAAAACAAATAATTTTCAAAAATCGTTTAAATTTACTTTTAGGAGCGGTTGTTTTACATAGAACTTTTCACTGCCATGTAAAACAAGAAAAATTCGGGAGAACAACCTGTTTTTTCAAGGAGGTGGGGCTCTACTGAAAAAGTCGCAACTTTCTCCGAACGTAGGTTGGTTCAAAAGGCAAATATATTCGTTTTTTTATTTTTTTCCCTAAGTGGTCGTGAGGAGAAGCTAAGGAGCAAACAAAAAAATAATGTAAGAAAATCTCTCAGTAATGAAATAAGTTGAACCTTCCCATGAAAAGCACAATTCGAATCCAGAGTTAAAATTTCTGTAAAAATCGTGCGCAGCGCTTAGAAAAACCTCAGAATGGAGTTTATCAAATTTTTAGCAGGCTGGAACTTATGTCTGCCTCTCATTAACGTAACTCAATTGATGAGAGAATTCTCTAATATCATTTTTTTTTCCTTCATAGCTCCCCCCACCTCCGCAATTACGAAAAAAATTTAAAAAATGAAAATATTCGTCTTTTGATGCTCTACAACAACGTATGCTTGAACCAATTACTCGAATTTTTTATTATAACCGATCTACGCTCGGAGAAAGTTGCGACTTTTTCAGCAGAGCCCCTCCCCTCCCTTCCGCTTTGAGAACAGTGGTTTTTTTCGTATTTTTCTTGTTTTACATAGAAGTGGAAAGTTTTGTGCAAAACAATCGCTCCTACAAGTATATTGAGCCGATTTTTGAAAGTTATTTATGTCCTTGAGAAATTTTCTAACGTGACTTGTTTCTGCATGTCCTATCTCCCCCCCCCAAAAAAAAACTCATAGGAAAAAAGTTGAAGAAGTAAAAATGTTCGTCTTTTGGTATTCTACAACTTTGGTTTCAACATTTTTTTCGTAAGTGTGTTATTTGAGAAGTTATTGCCGAAAAAATAAATTTTGCGTTTCCTTGTCCCCTCCAAAAAACGGTCAAAATATTTATAGATTTTAAAGAAATTCGAAAACATTGAAATACATACTCCACAGTATATGTATACGAAATTTCCGCTCTCCGTCAATTTTGATCGGCTTCAAACCTAAAAGACCCGAACTATTATAATCACCTACCAGGGTATTGAAAAGTTACAGACCGTAAAAATCAACATTTTTCATTTTTTAAAAAAACAAAAAAAACAATAAAAATACTCTTCACCTCAATAATAGGCCCAGAAAATTTTTCAGCCAACAAAAGTGATTCCAAATTGAAATTGATCAAAATATTCGCATTATAAGGGCAGCCAACCACCTAATTCCAAGATGGTTGAAATTATTGCCAAATTATCAAGAAATTTTTGATTTAACGCCTAAAAATCAATTCTTCAGTTGACTGCCCTGAAACGCGATTAATGTTGAATCAAACTTCACTTTCCTAGGCTGAAAAAATTTTTTGAATCCATTATTCAGGAAAAGAATCTCTTTTATTGCGTTTTTTGAAAAAAATCAATTTTTACGATCTGAAATTTTCTAATTCCCCGGTAGGTGGTTATAAATGATATTGAATCGAAATACGAATGGTGCAGTGAAACACAGAAATTCAATTGGCACATTTTCAGCTTATTGCTCGAGATCCTACACGACTTTTGGGGAGTAAAAATGACGAAACCTGTTTTTTTTTTTCAAAAATGATCCCATTTTGAGGGCTTATAGCCCCATCCTTCTTTGATGTATCGTCGCGAAATTTTGTATGGTGAGTTTTCGACGAAAAGGAAACCACCTACGCGAGTTTGGTCAAAATCCGAGGTACTTTTTTTCTTCGATCCACCTTTAACTATCGCATCGTACGCGTATAAATACAAGCAGGTATATTGCAAGTAAAGGATACCCATTTGGCCAAAATTTTTACAACCTTATCGGATACTGAAAGATACTGAAATAAGAAAGAAGTTTTGAGCACGTTTTACTCCTTATTCGCTTTCATCTTTTTTTTTCCTTTTTCAAAACTTAACTCCAAGTCACTAATTTCAAATACGACCTTGGTCGAATAATTTTATACTTTCGACAACACGAACCAGGTGCTGGTAGCTGGTACCTCGCGGCCATCTTTCTGTTAACAAATACAGGCTTCTGGTCCTACACGAAATAAAGTTACGCTCGTAAATTTGTTGTTCTCTTCGAGAAACAAGTTCTTCGTTAAACTAAAGAAGAGCCGTTGCAGTGCAGTCGATAGGAAAATTTAAAATGCCAAAATTACGCTTTTTTTCTATACTACAAGCAAATGGACATTGTTTAAGTAGACTAGAAAATGAATTTTTTATCAGAAAGATTGTCGCTGGATGAAAAAGAAAAAGTTTTCAAAGCGAGTTTCGGTTTTTCAATTTTTCTTGTACAAAAATGTACCAGCTAAAATTAGATGCTCGATAAATAATAGTTTTGCAACTTGGTTTGATGACAGGATGGAGACGAAAATTTTCGTATGTACCCTCACAATAGGCTGGTTACCGCGGGGACTGGCCTGTTTGCTGATAAGTGACCGCCATTTAGACTATCGTTAGGATGGACCCCAGTAGAACCCCCCTCCCCCGCCCAGTATGATCTCATTCCAATACCATGATACTTAGGTTTACTTTGCAACCTTGATTTATTTGAGCCGGTCCGCTCCGGCGCGACAATAACCACTCAAAAAGTTGACTTCATTCAAAAATCACCAAATTTACGCGTTTTGACAGTAAAAGAATGAAAAAAATTATACAATTTGTCATTGCATAGCTCTGGAGACACAGAAACACAAAAAAGCTTCATCATTTTGACGGTTTAAAAATGTTAAAAAATAAATTTTAAAAACGCATCGCGAAACGATGTTTTTTTCTGAATTTGTATCAAGGGTAGAGAAGGTTCAATGATGCTAAAATGTCGAAATCCCCAAAAGACACATTTAAAGTCCCTATTAAATATACGTACCAAATTTCAGCTTTTTAGCTCTATTTGGAGGGGGGTTTTGTGAGCATCAAACCAAAAAACCTCAAAAAATGAGAAAACCCGACCAAAAACCATATTTCTGGGGATGTGAGGGAATGCAATGCAGCTGAAAAGTCGGGACCCCTAAAAGGCACATTTAGGACCCTTACTAAAGGTACATACAACATTTCAACTATCTAGCTCAATTCGGTGGGGAGATAGGAGCGGAACAGGCCCTTTTCAAGGTCAAAAAGGGAGGAAACCCTCATATCCCCCTCCTAATTGACCTAGGAGAATGATTTTTGGATATGTTATACAGCTTTGAATTCTCCATCGATTGGCTTAAAAAGGAACAATTTTTGCGTTTTTTACCCCTCAGCACCCCCTCCCCACAAATTGGGAATAAAAGAGTTTTGACCCGAAGTCATCCCCACTCATGTACATCTAATCCGACGCCAAACTCACGAAATTGGCCGAATTAGAGCAGCTTTGGTCAGTATCAAGCAAAGTAAATGATTTTAGTGTTCGGGAGAAAAAAATAAATATCTGGCAAGGCCAAAAATGATCTGAAATGGTCTTTCAAGACACCAAAACGTATTTTATTGATATCCTCTCCTCATCCCCCGCAAGTCGATGGACTGTAATAGCCTGGTTTTCATTGACAATATGACACAGAAAATCAGGCTAAAAATATTGATTGTTCACTTTCTGAATATTAAACGATGAAAAAAATACATCTCAAGAAACACAAAAAACATGGAAAAAAACGTTTCCAACTACGTTAATTTTTTGTGTTTTTTATGTAAAATGATGAGAAAGTCGTTCAAAATTTCATTTCATAACTATACAAAACAGAGAAAAATTGAAAAAAAAAATAGTGAAAAAATAAGGAAATTTCAAAAAACAAATTTAAAATTCAACATGGGAAGTGAAAAAAAATTCATTTTACAGCTTAAAAAAAAAGTGAAAATGTTTTGAGAAGTATTGATTTTTTTTTGCTTTCAAAGTATAAAATCATGAAAAATCCGATACGAAAAGATCATCAAAAAACGTTAGTTTTTTACATTTTGGAAGTAAAATGACGGATCAAATGGAACTTGAGTAATTTTACAGTTCAAAACTTAAAAAAGACAATTTTTTTCAAAAAATTTCGATTTTTTGCTTTCTAGGGGTAAAATGGTGATGATATCGTTCTAAATGTTGTTGTTATGAAACTGAAATAATTTTGAAATTATTCACAATAACACTCGGCAACTCGAAAAATTTCGAAAAATAAAATGAAGTTATGTGATTGTAAACTGGGCTTCGTAATGGTGGACTCTGGATATCAGAGGCACCTAAATTCACTTCGTCATTCGAACCTTTCGACGTAAATCTGTCAATGATCAATTCATGAATGTTTCACATAGCCTTATACAGCTAAATTGTTCGCTCATAGTCCACTCTCGATTCTAAATCTCGTTGATTAAAAAAATTCATTTTCAATACATGCTATTTCAATCAACATTAGTAAAATCCTAAAATTGTATTCATTCGAATCTCTTTTTTTACAATATTGACTTGAACAAGTTTTCCATTCGAATACCAAAAATGTATCACAGAAACCCATAATTTTTATTATCTCCACACATTATATACGTATGTAGCCTACACCACTGTAAGGAAAAAAAAATAAAAACAGAAATGAAACCTTCCAAACGATCCAATTTCGATTAATCAACTGTAGCAATTCCGCCTCAAAATGGCTACCAAGGTCTACGATGATCTTCACTTCAACCAACTAAACCATAATATTCAACCTTTTCTCTTCTACAGACCATTCTACACCAGTTTAGGATTTCAAGTTGAATACAATTTTTATAAAAATCCCACTTAAAATTCTCGTTGGAAACTGCGCAGCTACGATGAAAAACGACGACGACGAACACCAATTCCATCATCCTATATCAAATAAAATTTTAAATGGTAATGAAAACGCTTCGGGTTTCGGAGACAATAACCTCGCTGTATTTTCATGGAAATTTCGCCCGCTTGGCAATTTCCAAACGAACAATCGAACCTAAACTGACCACCATCTGCGATGATGACAACCGCCATTTATAATAAATATATAATTCGAAAAGCTAAAGCTAAAAAAAAAAAAAAAAAAAAAAAAAAAAAAAAAAAAAAAAAAAAAAGGTATCATATATCAACAGAGCCTAAACTATTTGAAAGATGAAAACTTAGACGTAGACGAAAATAACACGGATGATGTTGGTAGAAAAATTCTTTACAAGAAAAATAATCCAGTATAAAAACACTTTACTGGAAAAAAAAAAGTCGCAGGTACCTAGCAACGTATATAGAGTATCGACGTCATCGTCATAAGGTATATAATAAGGACGAGTCGACAAGTCGACATATAGTGACATGACCTTGAAATTGAACTTTTGTTTATACAAGATTGTATACCTAACTATTGAAATACCAAGCAGATATCAAGAATTTTAAACTACATGTAACGCATGTACGTTTGTGTGTGTGTACTGCGTATATATAAAATTAGAAATGTTTATATTTATTTAAATAACTGACGGGTTTCATTCGCATCGTCAGCGAAAAGTTTATCAAGATAAATTGGTACGAATACGAGTAATTTGACGTTGTGATCACGTTTATTAAAGATACGATAGGCATAACAACAACAAGCCAAGGAGAAGAAAAACTTGTGGAAAAGGAAAATGGTTCATTAGATGTTTACGAACGAGCATCGTATACAAGTTTAAAGCATAAGGTTGGCTTTTACGGTGGGTTAACAAAATGGGGCATAAAAGTAATGATGCTTATAGTGTTATTACGATGGAAAGAAGAAAGAAAGAAAGAACCAACCAACGAAAAAAAAAAAATAAAAGGAATACAGCAGCAGAAACAGGAACTAAGCTTACTTGATGTTTCAACCTACGCTACGTAACAAATTCTTATTGTTCGCCATCCAGATTAGCGTGTAATATACTTGAAAGTTTTGTAAATAATCGAATCCTCTTGTTGAAAATTTATTATTTATACGTAAAATGCTTATTACAAACGATCTAATGCATCGTTGTTTATTGAAACGTTAAACAACCTGCACAGTTGCAAAGTTTGTGTTTTTTCCCCTGCCATCTTCTGTTTCAAGGTTACAATAAATACGAACGTACCAGTCTTTTTATAAGCGCGGTTTTAAAAAGGATAAAATTCAAATTGATCATCGGTATAAGTATGATAAAGAGACCTTAACTCAGCCAAGTATCGTATTAAATATTTAAATGAATGAATACTAAAAATGTTTATATTAATTGTAAAACTCGCACAGGCGAAAAAAAAATCTCCGTCTTGATGAAATTTAATGGAATATTTTATTTTCAAAATATCAAGATATTTGAATTTAAATGGCAAGTTTATAAGGTGCGATTTAATTTTAACTGTTATTAGTAGGAAAAAAAAAAGGTGTAGTACGTACGTCCCTGCTTCTGCATTTTTCTTTAAATTAGATCAACGACGCATTTCGAGGAAGTTTTCTTCCCTTCCTCGAGAGCTGAATTTTTATTAATTTTTTTCTCCTTTAGCGACTTATAATACGCGGAATAAAATATTCGACAATTTGCACAACACCGTGGCTTGGGACGGTGAGGTGAAGTAAAGATAAGGGTGAAACGGCGACCACTACGTAGGTAGCTAGGTACCTATTTTATGGATGATTTGAACGAAAATATATTCCGTAATATTTTAAACCACTTTCAATACACATCAAGCAGAAATGATCTTTTCATTTTAAAGGTGAACCGCACAAACCGCGCGTTTATTGGTGGCTGCAGGTTTCCTTCGGGTTCATTCGTTGCAATTGCAACACATTCCGTTTAATTTTCTCGCAACTCAGCTTCATCCGTAGGTATATACAGTACGTTGCGCGCAATTTCTATAATAACATTTCTCTTGGCTTTTTCTGTTTCTGTCTCTCTCGCTTTCTCTGTCTCTCCTTCTCCCTCACTCAATGATACGCGGTACTTCTCGGGAGAAAATTAAGAAAATACATTAAATGCATTTGGTAAATTGGAAATATGCGAAACTGGCGACGACGACGCTGTTGCGCGGTCCTTGGTTATTTTTGATAATAAATCGCCCAACTGTCTTATACATCAGCTAAACCAGCGTGTAAATTATTTTTTTTTTTTTTGCAAGTTACTCGAAAAAAAATCACTACCGAAGAAGTTATTTATTTCGAACGGTTTTTGCCAACATTTCGCCAGTGCATGGATTTTTATGACGTGGTTTCTTAAGGTTACGTCAGCGTAAAGAATTGCGTTAATATAATTTGTTCGGACTCTTAAGTTTGGAGGTCTTAGTTTCACGCCTAATTGAACAATTGTCCATTGGGTTTTCAAAAAAAAATTTTAATTTCTAGAAATCAGGCAACCGCAAAGTACACTTACGAGCCGACAAAGAGTCAATTTTCTGGCACAGCTAGCTTTGGGGGGGGGGATGAGGATGAGGGGGAGAGGGAGAAGACGTTCTGAAAAATAAAAAATATGAATAGTTGTGTAGCACGGTCCTTGAAATGAAAGGTAACGTTTTTTTTTTCATATTTTTTCAGACTTTTCATCATTTGAATGATTTTTTAGTTTTCCACATGCCAACCTTTCCTTCTAACCAATTTAAAGAGTAGATTGTCTTAGAATACGTACAGGGTGTTTGGCATTAACCTTCCTTCCCTTCCTTCCCTTCCACCAGTGATAGATCATAGATCAACTCATGAGACTTCTATGCATAATGGTCAACATACCCAAAAAATCGAAGGGGCTGAGACATGTAATTTTAAAAATTTCAATTTCACCCAAACCTGCGACTCACTTTGAAAATCCATAGAAAAAAAAATGATGATAAAATTTTGTTGTTTGCTGAAAAACACAGCATATACTCTCGAATATGTGTGGTATAAAAATCAAGAATGTGAGCGAAGTGGTTCGCGAAATATGACAAAATAAATACAAAAAATCAAAAAACTATAGTGAACATCTCATTAGAAAATTTCTAAATGAGTGGGAGAGCACCTCGAACTCAGTGGTTTGAGTGGTAACGCTAAGGGTTGTACATATATATGCGGAGGAACAAATATAAATTTCAGAAAAATCTTTTTAGTATTTTTTGGACAGAAAAAAGAAAAAAATTCCAATTCTGAAGGTAAACGCGATATAAACAAAACAATTGTGCCACTAGTCAAAGAATATGAGTGAGAAACAGTGGTAAAAAAAAAAAATCAAGAATGAGGATGAAGTGGCTTACAAACTATGATAATACAATTACGAAAAAATTTAGTTGAAAATTTTCAAATATTTTCTCAATTTTATGAGAATAATTTCTGAAAAAGCTATTATGAGCTGCACATGAAAATCTTTAAAATGAGTAGTAGTGCATCTCCCCTCACTTTATAGTCTGAGTAAAAACCCAGAAGGCTACTTCTTAATGGAGAAGGAAATATGAAATTTTGAAATTTACCAATATTTATGATTTTCCAATTTGTAACATTCAATATATATTTGTTTCTCGATTACAAAGCAGCTTTCAGGGTTTCTGCTATTATCACAGAGTTCATTCGCGCTTCAATGATGTTACATCTTCAACTTTTTTTAAACAAGGGTTTTCCCAAAAATAATGTCCTTTTCGAGATAACTGATTTCTCTTCTGGAATTTGTCTGTTGCATGAAACACTTAACCTAGCCAACTCCTTCATCTCATATGCTTATTATCCTTCGCCAGACTCACATTTCAAAGACATCAACTCTTCTTTTATTGTTCATCTTCAGCATCCAAGAACCCAAGACATATAGGAAAACAGAGATAGCAAGGGATCGCATAGGTCTCTTCCTTGTCTCCTTCAGGATCTCATAATTACAAGAGACGTTTTGTAGTCTAGTCATAGTAGAAGTGTAGCTGGGAAGGGGGTGGACTTCCTCCCTTGAGGCCAAAAAACTTGAAACATTTTTACATTTATGCTAAAAAATAGCACACAGAAAAAGTGAAAACCTCCTCCTTGAGCTACTCCTGGATCTGCCACCAAGTCATAGCTGCTTGGCTCAAAACGATTCGACGCAATATTCTGCCGATGAATCTTCATCTGTTGCGATGATGAAGCCAAAATATACTAAAATGTTAAACTGCTTGTTTTCGCTCAAGGCTGCGGAGGTTGGAAGGCACTACACCTGATGCACCACCAAGATTTTCGTTTTCGATACATGAATACGATTTCTCACCGATCAAAAAGATCATTTTTGGAAATTTTGTACAGAATAATGAAGTTTTTAAGGTTTTTTCTTCTAAATCGAACAACAATTTTCAATTTTTCCGATCTCAACAGAAGCCTCTCTCCTTCCTACTTCATTTGATCGGAGGGACGAATGCTGTAATTTTGCTGAGAAGTACGACGAATGCAAAAATGTCAAAAAATATCAATGAAGAGAAAAGTCCAAGAATTATCATTTCAACACGTATTTAAAAAATTGAAAAACCAAAAAATATATATATACAACTGTTCCGTCAAAGAGCAAAATTGACCTTGAAGACAGAAAATTTTCACGTAAATTCAGTGAGTATACAGATGCCTTGACAAAATTTCAATTTTTCAGCCGAAAAGCTGTAAAACCTACGAATTAAAACAAGCACGTGCACTTATAAAATCACTCGGAGCCAATATACACATATTTTTTTTCCTTCGATAATTTTGAAATCTATCAAATCGCTAATAATTTCATAACTTTACAAAAGTTCAATACAGCAAAAAAGAAATAAATTGTTTTTTATAAACGTGCGCAAATACCCATACGGTCGAAGAATAATTACAGCAGATAGAACGCTGATGGGTTTAACAATATAACCTTTTAAAACTATCTCACGGACAACGAATATAAAACAGGGTAATTTTTGTAATAGGCGTTTAAAGTTTTACTCGTTTTCAATAGATAAGCACTGTCGAAATACCCTCCGAGTAAATACGAAAAAACATAAAAACTTTCTCTTACAATGAAAAACTTGCCGGTTGAGTATTTCATACTAAATTGATTTTTCGTAGCTTACAGCCAATTTGGTAATACTTTTAGATACCGTATGAACAAAGGAATTTTCCAAAACAAAGCATATATACGTAGAGAGGAGAGCGAGATATAAACAGTTGGTAACCACTTCATAACCAAACACCTTTATTAAATAAGAAAAAATCGAATACTCAACGTAATCTGAGAGCTGAGAGTATACCCTCATGAACCACGTGATAACATGTATCATTCACCACTAACGTACTCGCCTTTTATCTTTGTCAAAATCACCGAGAATTTTTTATAAAATCCCAACAGATTTGAGTTAAAAATAAAATTAATGAAAGAAATACCCATCTGTATCCTCTTCCCTTTTTTTTTTCAAAAAAAAAGCAACCTTATTTTATATAGGAAAAAAAGCACGAAAATACGGTAACTCAATCTTCATTTTTTATTGGGTTTCGATGGTTTCGCGCGACATTAGTCTTAATTTAAAGTTATTCCGGTGACAGAGTAGACGTACGTATTTATAGGGTAAATATCAAACATGAACTTAAAGCTTGAGGGTACGAGAGTTCGATGACAGCGTTGGATATTTTAGCTCATGTATTAGCTCTTTGCTCAGTCGGACAACATTAGAATCAATTTTCAAGATGTGTATCGTGTCAATCAAGTATCAACGTAAACGTGACTCTCTCAGGATATAAAAAGGTTAAATACTTTCAAAATATCCTGATTGACCGCTACCGTGGCCATTAGCGTGTGTCGTGACGTAAAAATACGGAAAAGAACAAAAATTGAAAACTTGAAAAATTCGGAAAATTTCTTCGTCCTTTCAACGCATTAATAAAACACAACCGGAATTTTCCCCTACTTCAAGAACCATGCTAAAAACCAAATTATTTCGAAAAAATTAACTTTTTATGTAGTTTTTTTAATTTTTTGTATCTGTTCAATTTTTACTCTTATAACTTGTGTATTTGGTAAGATAAAATTTTAACCAAAAATTTTAAAAAGGTAAAAAAGTATTTGACAGTATAACGAAAACAAATGATGAAAAAAAAAAAACAATTGGTACTTTGCAATGATAAGCAACATAAGAAATGTGTGTCAGCAAATTTGTTTCGTACAATTCCTACCATTTTCAAGAGTAATCCTCCTTTTTGGATAAGGAAGCAGTACAGATCAGTGAATTCTACGCGTAGATATGTAAAGAGGTACTAAGCAAAACTACATTTTTTGACAAATAAGTTACCCTTTTTTGAAAATGGATTATTTTAAACGACAAAAAAATAATGAGAAATGTCGTACATGAGTTCCGTTTAAAATATGTATTGCAATTTTGAATCGGTACTACAAGGTATATTTATTTAGCACAGTGATCCACTGGGTAATAAAAAAAGTAAGCCCTTCGACAAAAATATTTTTTGAGAAAAAAAAATACTATTCTTTTCGATACTTATTCAAAACGAATTCGTAAAAAATTATACAAACATTAAATCTATTTGAAAAGTACATAGAAAATCAGTATAGGATTCATGAAAAATCTAAAACTTTACAAAATTTTTGCCCTCGCTTCGCTCTGCTAAATCCTCTGAAACGCTTTCAACCTATCTCTACCTACAGCACGAGGGGGGGGGGCTAAATCACCAGCATAATTAAAGGGATGCCGAGGCTTCTTGCACTTGCGTTCATCTGGTAGCATTTTTTTTTGAAAACCCCTCCCAGAGACTCGATCGGCGTACGGTCGTGAATCAATTGTCAATTTGTTTTTTCAATTTCTTTAAATTTTTGCCGATTTGAGGGGGCTGATGAGAGCATTTAGATGGATCGGATCAAACAAATTAGCTCGGAATTAAACTCAGCGTTTTCGATTTAGTAGAAACCTATGTGTCACTTTACTTTTAGCATTTTTTTGAATTTTAACCAAAACTGAGAATCTCTGTGCCCTTCCCCCAGGGTGTTGAGATACCATTTTGATAATTGATTAGTTGAAAGTAATATAAAAAGTTCTATTCGGGGTAATTTTTCAGATTTTTAAATGGTAGCTTTTAACCTTTATCAATCAAATAGTTCTCAAGTCGCCTGAAATCGACCGTCTACCATCCTTTGATACAACCAATTGGATAAGGCCAACACGAACGTGTTCTCTATGCCTATAGAATCAGGATGGTTTCTTGAGAGGTCTTTTTTATTGAGCTTTCACGTAGTAGTTTCCCGTTGGTTTCTACGCTATCTACAAGTAACTCACCGCATCGCTAGCTGGGTTTTTACAACCTCGAGTTCAGCAGTGGGCCACGAGTAGGTGCTCAAACCAGTTACAAGCCTTTTGATTCTGATAATAGACGGCGTGCTGTTTAATTATCTCTGTTGTAACTGGTAGTGTTCAGAACGTAAGCGTGTAATAGTTGTTAAAAGCTCATAATGCATTACACGTACGTTTTGCCCGTAGTGAGATTTACTTTTTAACTTTTATGCTTGTCGTACATAGTTTAAATTTCATTTCAAAAGTTCAACTTTTGAGATTGGATTAAGTACAAAACGACTCAAAAGATTCATCATAGGTTCAACCAAGCTCGAAATATGATTCTTTAAAATTGAGCTGTTTTACAAAAATTCGTGATTATTCGAAAATTGTAAGAAGCATCCCTTTCCCTTCCACCACCTGAAGGGTTAAGGCCAAAATTAAGGTGATTTTTTTTCACTTGACTATCGCAAAAAAATTTCGAGCGTAATCGAAAGACCAGAGTTACTTTTTGGTCGTTTTGACAACGAATAAGCCTCCCGATAAAAGAAGGTGATCGAGAAAACGGGATTTTGTTTTCATTATCAACGCCATGCGCAGAAATTTCAAAATTTGAATCACACTCGAACTTCCTATTTAAAATTTTTCAACAGTGTTTATAATTAGAAAATTCTAGCATTGTTGCAGAAGAATCATTCGGACTTCAAATTCGTGATTTTTTTCCAAACAAATAATTCCTGTTTTCCTATTGAAATTTTTTCTACTATAAAATATTTTAAGAACACGAATCTTTAATTCAATTTTTTCATAAAAATTTTGAAAATTCAACTACAATTTTTCGCACAGCTTACAAAGCAAAAGGTTTAATGAAACGAACACAAGTAATGCGATTGGGATTATATGAGTTGTTTCAGGTTCAACAAACGTTGCATATTAAGCGCATTGCATTCACAGGTGTAGGTAAATTGAATACGTAGCTCGAAATTACAAAACGAGAAAAAATTTCACAGCTAATACCGATTTGAAATTTTCTAAAAGAAAGAGCAGCAATTTTACACACATACATGGCGATACGAGGAACTCAACATCTATACGTTAAGCATTTCCCATTTCCCAACGAGTTATAAATTGATTGGAAATACAATAATTTAGCAATATTTTTCGGACGAAGAAAATTGGTTATTACCTCTACACACGTACACACACGTACATAAGTTATATGTATTTACAAATAAATGGAAATATATGGAAAAATGCTCATTTTTTACTTCTTCTGCACGGTACGCCATGCCATCCTCTCGATTTCGGAGTTTCTTTTTTTACTCCATAATATACCTCGATACAGCATCATTTTACTGTGGATAAATTCCAGCTACTACATACTTACGAGATTAAACGGTAAGAAAAATTCCATTTACGAGCATTTAATCAATTTCAAATGAAAAATTTATTCGAATGCTATAATTCATTCCGACATCGCAACGCATCGCATCGCATCCGGTCGGTGGGTTAGAAAATGTACGGGGTTGTACTGCTGCCAATTTGTTTTAAATATTCTAAACTCCGAAACGAGGTTATTGGCTGACTACAATAAATTAATATGTATTGGTGCGCGGTAACTGGGTACCAGCAGAAAAATACGGAACCTAAAACGAAGACGATAGTTGCAACGAGATTTTCCACCACGCGATTGACGGTGCTCGGCGCAATACACAAGGTGTCTCGAATTAAACCTTAAATCTTACGCTACACTAAGCAGTACCACGCTTCGGTAAAAACTTAGTTACTGAATCGACAGAATTACAGACAAGTAGATTTTGAAACCACCCGTGAAAACATTCTTAATAAATTATTAATTTACAAATAAAATTTTAAGGGATCACAAAAAATATAATGGGAAGGTGACTTACGAAAAATCACTACATGACACTTTAATCTTTTGTTTTTAAAAAATCAAACACGATAGAATAAAAATTCTAAAATTAATTGATCACATAGAACGTGAACAGAAGTAGTCTAACGTTTAAATAACCTAAAAACGACCCCTCCCCCCACCCATTATGGGACCTTAATGATTGACAAAAAACTATGCCATGTTGTAAGATATGTTTGAGGTAAGAAAGATTTCAGTTTTTTACTTTAATACATGCAGGAAATGGAATGAATACTTAATGATAATTTAATGTTTATACTGCTGTAATACATGTTTTATGGAGCCATCCAGATTGAAATTTCACTGTTAGGCTGTATCACTGCACATATTTAGCCCTCACTCTCCCACCACCAGAAATGTCTTGCAGAGTTGCTCATTTGCTGATTCAATTTTGTTTTTCTTTCTTCTTTTCCACCAAAAATTTCGTTGAGGATTTCGAGTTGATATAGAGTCGGAGTCGAAATGGCTCCAAAGTGATTTAAACTTAACTTCGAATCTGAAGCCACGCCGAGGTCAAATAGAACGAATTTTAAACCAACTCCAGAGTCAAAGTTGAGTTGAAGTCAAAAATTGAAAATCGCTTTGGAGTCAAGTCAGAGTTTACTTGTTGGTTATGGGGTTGAAAATAGTTTCGGAGCTGAATACAGAAATTTTTCAGCCATAAAAATTGATCTTTTATCATGATTCTGAAGTTGATTAAAGTCAACAGTTGCAGGGTCTTTATCATGACTCTGGAGTCAAACTAGAGTTAGGAGTTAGCTTGATTGTAGACTTATCCACTCTACCGAATTTTTTTCATCGAAAAACCTCAACACAAATACAAAATAAAAATTAGCAAAGGCAAGTAAAAAATTTTTTTTAATCATCATCAACGAAAAAATGAGAACCGAGGACTAGCAGGTACCCTGAAATCGCAGTCAAAATAACCCCAAAATGACTCTGATCCTAACTTGGCTCTAGAGTCAAGTTGCAAACAGAACCAACGTTTAAACTGACCCTAGATTCAGGATGCAGTCGAAATGAAACATTTGAAATTGCACCGGGGGCATGTAAGGAGTCAAAATTCAGATAGTAAATTCGCTTCGTAGCTAAGTGATAAAATTTTACGGTCAGTGGAGTGAGGATATTGAAATTGAAAATCAGTAAAATCAAGACAACCGGGACTAGGAGTCAAGAGTCTGTTTCCTCAATGCACTTTGGAGTCAAAGAGGAGGGGAGGATCGGAGTGGATTTTTTGGCTGACTCTGGATGCTGGGTTTTAGTTTTGCTTCCTTCTTCTACCCTCTTTGCTCATGGTAATCACACTTTTCTTACAACTATAAAAATTGTTTCCCCTTCACAAATACAATAGGCAATAAATTAGTCACCAATCAAGTTTGGTTGCGTTGTCACCAGGCACTAACTCAACTATCTAATACAAAATAGGACACTCTGTATAGTAGAAATTTCAGCCGGTCAAAATGAAACTTGAATTCCGAATATTGTTTATTTTTCACCTTGTTTGTACGACTTTCAGAGGTGATTAAATTAGTTAAATTTACATCTGTAAACTATAATGCGAGAAAAGTTACAACAAATAAGTTCTCATCGCCAAAGTACACGATGAGCAGAGAGAGAAAGAGAGAGATAAAACGGAGACAAACAGGCAAGTTTGAAGTTTCTTTTCGTTCCGGTTCCTGTATGATATTTAATGTTGACCGGTCAAATACTCCGACGGTGCTGAAACCATCGAATGCTACGGAGAAAAGTTTGTACTGATCAAGCGGCGATAAAACCGATGTTATTCGGTTTTCGGTCGATTGTACTCGTACGTTAGGAGTAAAGAATAATGTTGGCGAAAATTTTACCCTCGCAAAGATCAATGTGACGAGATATTTTGGATTTTTTTCCCGTCTATCTTGTTCTCTCTTTCGCGTTCATTTATGCATTTTGGGGCATTTTTTTTCTTAGCTGCCTGCTATAGCTCGTTTATATCGAAATATAAAAAAGCATTCTAGCCGAATAGTTCGAGAAAAAAAGAAGAAATTTTTAGTCTTCGCCGAGTTTAAATCAACCGAATGGATATAATTTCGAGAAAGAAAGCAAAAAAAGAAACTTTTTTTGTCAGATACTGGAAGAAACGCTCGCGACAAGAGCGCAAAGCTTACAGATAATTTTGTCTGCGTGATAAAAAATAAAAAGTAAAAAACCTCGCTCAACGCGCACCGGTAACACTACGAACTGTGTAAAATGTTAACTGGCGCCTTTAGTATCATTATCGCGACTGAAATAGATCAAATGCACGCAAAAGTTTTTCCATTTGTCGAATTTCATTCTTGTGCTGATACAGTAGTGTACACTCATTCGTATATAGTTCGGTCTTCGATGTGGTGGATGTGGATTTGTATGTATATTTGTACATGTGGTACACATACCAGCGCAAGATGAGAAGTGAATATTGAGAGATGCATGAGATTTCACAACCGAGATAATTTTCTCTATAAAGACGACGTCGTGTTAAAACGATGAACAACTTAAGGTTTTACTCGAGTTAACCCAATATCTTTACGTGTGTGAGTGCGTCTTCTTCTACATAAGCTACTTGTAATGTGTATTTCTAGGTACATAAAGTACTTTGTACACATATTTATACAATATAGTTTGTTTCATTTTACATCTCTCACCACACCCCTTGTCCAAGCAACTTCGCCATTTTTTATATGATTTGCCGCATGCGGGTATATAATAAACTATTGTTTTTTTTGTATAATTTTTTTTTTTTCAAACAAAGAATGATAATTTTCAATTTTCTTTGCCACGTTTCCTCACATTCTCACATCATCAATCGATATCTCACACGATGTTAAAAATTATTATAGTGATGAGCAGAGCTTCGTTGCATGTTAAAATTATTTTCAAAACATGCCTATCAAATCTTAGTACAAGAGCACATAGCGATTTAATGAATGATCCTTAATCCAAAGCGGAAAAGAGACAATTTAACAGGAGTGTCACTTTTTTCGGCATCTTCTCCCTCAAGAACCCCACCTCTTTTTTCACATACAAATTTTGAAAAAGGCCTCCCGAAATTCAATTTTTTCAAAAAACTAATAAAATGATGATCAATTTTTGGTTTTTTGAAATTTTCGAGAAAAATAACGGTAATTATTGAAATCTATGGTAAAAAAGTTGCCCAAAGTGACGAAATAAGTTAATTTAGAAATGGTGTCATTTTCCTGACTTTTCAAAATTTCATTTATGTAAGTAAGACAAGTGAAATCTATCGTTTGAAAAATGTTCAAAGCAATCAAATGAATTGATTAAGGCAGGGTGCCATTTAACAAAAGCCGCCTTCAACTCTATGGGTCCACACCCCTTCCTCTTCCCCGTCCCTTCCCGGAATTTAATTAAAATCCGGTTCTGATCGTCTTATTTGTTTTTTTTTCTTTCTGGGCATAGTAATGACTTGAACAGTTCTGAAAATTTTTAATAATGAAAAAAATTTCAAAGGTGCACTCCAATGTTTGTAAAGTATCCAGAACAACCCCTTCCTTCTGCTTTCCTCCCCTTCTTTATATTTTTCCAGGAAAACCATCCAGATGAACGATTTTTTACTGAATGCCAAAATCCCGCTTAGCAAAATATGAAAACGTGCATTATGAGCTTCCCACTAAAAATCTTCAAAATGAGTGACAGGGTCCCTGAAGGCTGCTTTCCAACCGGCAAAAAAATTGACAAATTTCAAAATTTTACATTTTTCTCTGCATTGAAAAGCAACTTTCAGGATTTCTGCTCAGACCTTGGAGTGGTGGTTCACTGCCACTCATTTAGTGACGAGCTCCATAATAGTTTTTTCAGAAATTATTCGCAAAAAACTGAAATATTGAAAAATTTTTAAGTAAATTTTTTTATACCGGTATCGCCACATATTTTGCAAACCACTTCATCCCCACTCCTTTTCCACACTTCCTCTCTCATATTCCTTGCCTCATGCCGCGGTTGTTTTGTTTCTCTCGCATTTACTTTCAGAATCAGTCATTTTTTTCTGTTTTTGTCCAAAAATGGCTAACAAATTTTTTTTCTTAAATTGATATTTTTTTCTCCATCAAGTCAAAGACGCTTTCCGGTTCATTTAAAAATTTTTTAATGAGCTGCTCATAATAACTTTTTCAAGTTATTCGCAAAAAACTAAAAAATTCATGTATTTTTAGTCACGTTTTTGTGTATTAATTTTGCCATATTTTACGAACCACTTCATCACCCCCCCCCCCCCTCTAGATTTTTATACCATACATACTCGAGAGTATATACTGCGTTTTCAAGCAAACAGTAAATTTTTATCATTATTTTTTTCTACGAATTTTCAAAGTAAGTGGAAGGTTTGAACGAAAATAAAATTTTTAAAATAGCATATCTTCGCCCCTTCGATTTTTTGCGTATGCTAACCATTACACATATAAGTCTCATGTATTGACCTATCGCTGATAAAAGGGAAGGGAGGTTAGAGCGGAACGCCCGGCGTAAAAGAAATTCCGAAAAGCATACGGTGGGACCAGGGAGTGAAAAGGTGATTCAGGAAAATTACATCATTCCCAAATCAACTCCTTTAGTTACTTTGTGCATCTTTCAAACGATAGATTTAAACAAATACCGTAATTTTTCCCAAAAATTTAGAAAAACTAAAAAATTACCAATTTGTTGACGTTTTTATGGAAAATTGACACTACGATGGTCCTTTTTTTCAAAATTTTTATAGTAATAAAAATTTTTAGCCCTCTTTGAGCTACGATTTAGGTTCAAAAAAAATTTAAATACGATGATTAGAACCAACGTAAGGTGTGTGTAAAAAAAAAGGGGTGGTTCCTGAGAGAAGGTTCTACACAATGACACCATCTAATTTTTTTCCTTTTTTCTTCTACATCAAAGATTAATGGTTAGGTCGATTTGAACGCTCCAATCAGGCGAGCCCCTATTTTTGAGCATTTTGTAACTCTACCATCACTGAATATCTCTTTCCCTCATTCTCAATTGCGACACACAAGTAGCATTTAATTATCAAAAGAATACAGCAATACGAGTCAAATATTCGTACCAGCTGCCTTTTCATGAATTATTTATCATCGCAAGCTTATTTCATCAAGGGTTCGGTGGATGGTAGCATCTGAGCGGGAAGTGGATACGCTGGGTACTAAGTAGTAGCGTTGATTATCTTACATGTGTAAACGTATACCTTATTTACACCATACTTTCGAAACACAGCAATTCTTTCATTGCGCTAATTAAGTGGCGCGATAATATTTAAGAAAATTACAACCATCTTTAAGCTTATTATCGTCGACGATACACGCGAAATTATAATAGCAATAATAATATAAGCAACCGCGTGCTCGTATCGTCGACCATTACGTCGCGTCTCCTATACTTTTGCTGCAGTAGAAATTACCCTTCTAAAAATGTTTAAACTCTTAATAGCCAACTTTGGGATAATTATACGCGTTATCGAGAACACGAAGACAACGCTGCATAGAGAGGAACGTACACCGAAAGCAAGAGAAAAAAAAATCTACAAATGAGTAAAAAATTTTCATACTGCTGCAAACTTTATGCACAAAGTTTCTGGTTTTGGTTACTTTTTTATACAGCACAGTATAAGTATATAAGTAAAGTATATGACATTACGTGAAAAATGACTCTCGATCGAGTACAATTTATGTAAAAAAACCGGAAACGTCTTCATATCGCAACATAATAAATTCAACCAACTAAGAGATCAATATAGCGAAAAATAAGTAAAAATTGATCAACCGAAGCCGCGTTAAATCGACATAAATATCGACGCGGTATAAAAGTAAACGTGGTGCCAAGCGTTGAATAAATCGGCTAAATTGCGCCTCTATATCGTCTAACGCATTTTTTCTTCTCCTCAGCAAATAAGTATCCAGACAGACAACATTACGTAGACTTATACAGGCATTTGGACATTCATTTGTGAAAATGCCTACGTTTTTATATGTACCTCTTGTTATATTCTAGACGGTATATTACGCTTATGTTAAGATTTCTTCGAATTTTTCCATGTCAGCGACGATTTCCCTTTTGAAAATGTCCCTATATATCATTACATCACAAATATACTACGTAGGTACTCGAATAAGGTTGGTTATTTCACAAGAAATTACAAGTCGATTATCCAGAAGCATAGTTTATATACTCGCAAAGCAATTCTGATTTTGAGAGATACTTTTTATTATTTCAATTTCAAAAAGTGCAAGTCATCCGGGCAATTTCCGAATAACCTTCTCGTTCATTATAATTCATCAAATCGATTAACATCTTCTTTATTGCCTTCATGAAGCCAAAATTTTCACTAGGGCGTTTCAATTTTGATTTGGAAAAAAATTTTATTGCAGCGAAGGTAATGATAAATTGTATAAAGGTTTTAAAAAAAGATTCTAGTGCCAAAATGTAGTTTTGGGAAAACGTATTTAAGGATTTACACGCTTCCTGCAACAAATAGTGTAGGCTATTTAAAAAAAAATATTCCAACTTCAGAAATTGATTGTATCAGCTTTCAGAATACATTATTATCAAATTTATAAGCCTTGAAACCTTTTTGAGAAACCCTTCAGTTGATTAACTAGATCAGAACAATTGGTATTTTCCCAGGTGTACTTTTTCCGCTGAAAAAATTTAAAAATACAAAAATTATGCACCAAACATGAGTAAGAACAAGTGAAGATTTCTAAATACCTACACAAGGATAGGCCGATTTTTTTTTTTGCTTTTTATGGAAACCTGTGGGGCTTAATAACAATGTAATAAAAATTCAGGCCCCAAAACTCAATTTTTACAATTTTCAAAACTCATTTCAAATTGAAAAAATTTTTTAAATTAGAAAGTGGCCAGAGACGTGGAAGAAGGTGAAATCCTTTTTACAGCGATCTTTCTCACATAGAAATTTGTTTTTCTGCGAAAAAAAGGCAGTAAAATTTTCCATTTATAACCTCAAAATATTCATTTTCTGATCCTTGGCTCTCAAAATTTTGCAAAATTTACGCTTTCACTTTTTTAATTTTCCAAAAATTTCAAAACCGGAAGGTTTCTCCACAATGGAGGAAACAAATATAATGAATGTTATGAAATGGAAAATCATGAACTTTCAAGAAAAAATTGATAAATTTCAATATTTTACATTTATTTGTCTTTCGGGAGGCCACCTTCATGGAGAAAGAACTGCACTGCCAACCATTTTAAAGATTTTTAATGGAGAGCTCAAAATAGCTCTTTCAGAAAATATTTTTTTAATTTAAAATTTGCAGCTTAATTTTTTTATACTTTGATCGTAACATTTTTAAAACCAATTCATCCTCACTCTTGATTTTTTCATCACAGTCGCTCGCTCATATTCCTTGCCTTATACAGCAATCGTATTGTTTCTCTCGCAATTTCCTTCAAAATCACATTTTTTTTCTTTTTTATTCAAAAATAACTAAAATTTATTTTTTCTCTAACGTTAATTTTAAAATTTTTAATTAGGTGCTCATAACAGCTTTTTCAATAGTTATTCACAAGAAAACTAAAACAGCTACAAATTTTTTGTCATATTTTACGAATTACTTCTGATTTTTATCCAACACATACTCCAGAGTATATATTGAGGTGGATCGAATTTTGTTCTTTTTAGAAATCTGCAAACGGCGTGGTTACAATAGCTGCGGAATGACCTCAAAATAAAGTGATAACAATTTCCACTTTTCAACTTAATTTTTTATAGTTGCAAAATCAACTCAAAATCTGCTAATTTTCAAAAATATTTATAAAAAATTAAAAGAGAAATGTTTTTGAAAATTTTTTCCGAAAATAGAATTATTACACATGTCTACACCAAAAATATTCATTTCTGGAAAATTTCTGACATTTCGCCCTTCTAAAGGTATTTTCAAAAAATATAATTTTTTGCGTTTCTTCGTGATTTTCTGAAAAACTATGAAGGAAATTTTTTGGAGAAACACCTCCTTTGAAATGGATTTTGGACATCAATTTTAGATGATTAAGAACAAAATTTCAATTTTACCCCCCCATAAGGAATTTTTTAGAAGTGCTTAAAGAATGGTTTTTCATGTTTTTTCAAGAATTTTATCACATCATTAAAATTTTTTTCTCATTAAATTTTTGGTAAAATAGATCGAGTACAAATACCTTTGCCCATTTAAAATCTGTTTTTTTTTCAATTTTGCTTTCTTCAGGGACTTTCAATTGATATAATATTTTGAAAAATGATCTTGTCTTTGTAATTTCATTACAATAAGTAAATACCCAACCATCTACAATGATTTCTCAAATTAATACACTTACTCATCAAAATCATATTCACTCTTTCCAATAATTTTGAAACGAGTGTAGGGTAGCTGATTTGATGTAAGTTTTTAGATCTGTAAGGGGTATGGGAACGTTCTGAATAAGGGATACTTTTACTTTAATGTAAACTTAAATTTAAAGTACAAACAAAAAAGACTTTCAAAACCAAGATATCATTTTTATCATACATTAACATAATTTCCTGACTTCTTTCACTCTTCTCTTCACCTTAAATTTATTAAAACGTCAAAATTTCCAAAAAAAAAAAAAAAAAATGAACGATAATATTATGATTACACGTACAATAATGTACGGTCCACAATCGATATATCACACAACTTCGAAGTAAAACCAAAGAATAAACATAGTTACATGCAAGAAGGAAGGCAGTTTTCAATACTATCAAACGCATACTACACCACCATGTGTAGGTACACCGTTTCACAAACATTCTTGCTTTTCAATGTTAGTACGTACGATTGGCGCGACTTTTTTTTTCCTTCATCGGACATCGCCCCCAAGTTAATAACGTCATTCCTGACGTTTATTTGAACGTTTTTTTTTTTTTTTTTAACCCTCGACTGAAAGGATATCAAGTTTGAGACGCCTTTATTGCCATTTGTCGTAGAGAAAGGAAACTCGGACTCGTCCATTTTTCAAATTTATACGCACCGCTGATACTATAGTGTGTATGAGTTTCGGCGAGGCGATTTTAAAAATGACGATTGTGCGTGTTTGAAAAGAAAAATCTACGTGCACTATTCAAGTTTGTGAGACGAATCCGCGGCGCGGCCACATTTGGACAATGACACTATTACAAGAGCGAAAACGCTTCTAAGACGTTGGAAAATTTACAATAAAACTTTGTATCTAAACTTACATCTGTAAATTTCTTCGTTGAATAAAGCATAAGAAAGGTGGATCGTTTTTCATACAAAATATACCATAGTATACGCGACCGTAAACGCTCCAAGTATATAAATTCAAACCAACGAGAACTTTTCTCATTCGTTGAATGGTAGGTAAATTTAAACCGAAAACAAAAATTTTTCTCCTCAAGTTTCACTCGTTAGGTACCTCTACGTTCATTCCATTTCGTATACGTAGGTACAACTATAGCAACCTACACGAACGTATTAGCTCATACAGCGTGATATACACTCACTCACGCATATACCTTACTTACAATCTTCCATGCATATATGTGCCATGTTACGAGCTATATTGTATACGAATAGTAATGGTGAAAAATCTCTTCTAAACGCGTTTTATTTACTCGTACGAATATTAGCAAATGACGAAATTCTAAATTTATCCGTATACTTTTGATATTCTCTCTCTATATTTATATACGCAATGCACAGCACATGTGTACGAATCGAATTCAGTTTCCAGCACGTGCATATTTCGCCAAATAAGTAATTCGCTCGGGTATGTACCTATACCTGTACCTATACCTATACTTATATCTATAAACGGGATGATGATAGTGGAATGCTATTTTTCATTTTTGAAGACATAAAGTACAAATAATTTTTCTTTCTTCGCATAAAAAGTAATTTCCATCATCTTTGAATATATTATTTTTAAAAATATCTCTTCTACTTTTATTTGCGTGCAGAGGCGGATTCACGGATTAAGTGAAGGGGGGTGCCTCATCCTCTAAATCTTCTCCAATCATTTGCAAGATTGGCCAAATTCGCAAATTCGACTACAGTTGAGAAACCCGCATTACTGCCGACAAACGACAAAAAATTAAAAAAATGAAAGCGACAGACGAAACATTTTCGGTCTCTTGATCAGCGATTTTCGAAAAAATTTTCAACTTTGCTTCGCTCAAGTTGTAACTCTACCAGAACATTCAGTGTCGTATTACATATGAGTTTTAAGGGGGGGGGGGGCAACTCCTCTACGCCCCGTATCGGGGCTGGAAAAATTTTCAATCGTTTATATTCATTTATCGTATATTTACTCAAGATTCAAAATTCACAATTAAAAGATTATATTTTTTCGAAATTTCCCTCTCGCTTCGCTGGGGTACCCTTGTACCTCCTGTCTTCTCAGTTTGTAAGAATTTAAACTTGGAAAAATTAAGGTTCTTATGTACTACATTCCTAATCGCTGCATCATTGAAAGGAGATGTTAAAATGGTAATTTTTCTACCTCTTGATCTTAAAACATCAACATATTTTCGTCCTCAATACGCTCCAACATCTGGATATGTATTTTTATTTTATTAATTTTTTTTTTTTTTTCTTGTAAAAGGATCCATATTTTTACCGAAACGTCGGCCATGGAAAAGGGAAAAACATGAAAAAAATTAGCGAAAAATCTCAAAATTCATATAAAAAATTGAAAAAAAATTGTGTGCTTTTGAATTTTTTGATATTAATGTGGCATATAGTAAACCAGGTGAGACCAAAAAGAAAATTTTATTTTTTTTTCAATTTTCAAAAAAGTAAAAACTCGTGTTCCACATGGAAAAAAATTTTTTTCTTGAATTTTTCAAAATAATGAAGCAAATAAACGAAATTTTACACTCTCTGATGGCAAAATAAGAAAAAGTAAGTATTTTTTTGACATTTCACTTCTGAAAAATTCAACGCAAATCTAAGTCTACAGACAGAATTTCATCAATTTTGATAGGTAGCCTATTGTAGACTTAGGTAAGTAATTTTAGTCTTCAGTATGAAATGTAAGTAAGTTGGATAAAAATTGGAATACATAAATATTTGCCATGCTCAGAAATGGTCTTAATTATCATACGGTGCTAGGACCTCTAAAACTTTTTGTTTGACAACTCCTTCCTCACACTTCTACATCCGACATAGGTCGTATAGCGAGATGGGAAAATTTTTAAAGGGTTAAAAATTTGTAACTTGGTCGTTGAAGGTTTTTCAAGTCACTGAATTCATTTTCGAAAAATTATTAAAAATCAGATACAAAGTGGGGTGGGAGGAGGGGGGGGGTCAAAATTCAATTTTGAGCGAAATTTTAAAAGGGGTGTCAAATTGCATGTTTCGCAGCCTTTTGAATTCAGTTCCGGCGTTATTTTTTCGAAAAAATACAAGGGTGAGAGCAAGACGGAGGGGGAGGGGTTGGTCAAAATTCAATATTTAGCAAAATTTTGAGAGGGATGCAAAAATGTATGTTTTTCAACCTTATGAATAACTCAGAATTCAACTTGGAATGGAATTGTTGGAACTGAATTTTGGAGACCATAAAACATGCATTGATACCTCACTCAAAATGTTGCAAAAATTGAATTTTAACCCCTCCCCTCCCCGCTTTCCTTACTCTCTCCAAACGAACCTGATGATCGAAAATTTTTTGAAAATGGATTCAGCGCTTCAAAAAACTTTTCAGTTACGGAATTTCAGATCTTTGGCTCCTTGAAATTCCCCCTTCTCATAATCTCACTATTATTCAGTTATAAGCATAGTTTGGGTACTGTTGATTCCTTTCAATCAAAAATTGGCAAGTATTGGCAAAAACTGATACGCAAAGATGATAGTGCACATTTCAAGGTAGCAATCTATGAGAAGCATACTTTGAATCATTTCGCAACTCTTGGTTTATATAAACCTGAAGTTGGAATATGTGTAATTTAGATGACATAAAAGTATACTTTCTTCAAAAAAGAACATTAGTTTTTTAAAAAATCGTAAAAAAAACCAAACAGTAACATTTTTTTTTTAATCTCTGAAAAAAGGAAGAATGGTAAGAAATTTGCCAACAACGATAATTTTGGGTATAAATACGCAAAACAATTCAATTTTTGGTAAAAAATTTTCCGAATTTTCGAAAATTGTAAGAAGTTTTGTAACTGATTCAGTTTTTCAAGTTCAAAAAATTGAATTAGAAAGCTGAAATTCATATGACATTATTTCCAGGTCAATTCACAACTATCGTAAAGCCCCGTCTGCAGATTTCCCAAAGAAGCAAAATTTGGCCCACCCCCCGCGCCACCCCCTCCCCCGTCACCAGTGCAAGGTCATATATCTTGTGAAAGACCTTTTACGCGGTAATTCTCTTTCACTGCATCCCTGTACCATGTATTTTTCCAGATTGTACTGACGAATGATTTGACCAAAGTTGCTGAGATATATCCTCGAATGAAAACGTTTCACCATCCTTCAATGTCCAGCTCTTTGAGTATTGATAATTGAATCATTAGTTTTTCATTCTTAGTCCATGAGATTCCCATTATATGTGTATGGGTACATTGGCTTCAATCTGTGCTTTTAATCACCTAACATTCAGATGCTAACAAAGATGCGGAAAAAACCTATGCACGTGGAAAATCAAGCCAATAAAACCGTATCTTAAAATCATCTCCGAACGATTTCTTCAATTTATTCGCTTCGCCTTTTACAATACGGTGCTAATATCGATACTGCATAGAATTAGGTAATACCCGTGCAATAGTTAGATTCACGTTAACAACATTCAACTATAGCAACGAGTAACGAATAAAATACAGTACAAACACGTACGTATATTAAAGTTTAATTGCTTTCGAATTGAATATAATGAAATTTCTATAGCATCAGTATTGAAAAGCGGAATGAATCACTTGGCCGTATTAAACAGAGTATAAATCGATAGTACATTCTTTTTAAAATGAAAAAAAAAAAAAAAAATAGCACATACATACAAACAAACAAACAAACAAACGAGAAACGAACGAACGAACCCTTTCGGAAAGAACGAAAGTGTACGAGTACGAGTACGAGTATAGGTTACCGTAGTACACCATCAATTCAAACAGTAAATGCACGTAGAACCATGTTAGCAATGTAAAGCAATTAAGTACGTATTTGGAAATTGATATTACGAAATGCACGAACGCATGATTTACAACGCAAATGTTATAACCATCAATGAAATATTCGTAGGATGTGAGAAATTCCGCGTGTACGCTGATAAACAAAGCTAAGCGCGAAAACTCGTAGCCGCCAGAATATAGAAAAGCCCGCGCTTGTATTTCCCGGTCTTTGATGGATTTCGTCATTATCAGATGATCCTTAATGTATGGCGAAATTTTGTATTCATAGAAAGCGCGAATTCAGAAATTAAAAAAATATTTCAACGGTTTATGTAAATTGAGCCCGGCAAACGCACGTGACGTAAATTATCAAAATTGAATTTATTTTTATCGCCGACAATTTGAATTCGTTATTTGGCCTGTGTGCGTGTGCATATACATACGCTTCTATACAATTTACCCTCATCCATACCCTCCTCGCACCGAGCGTCGTGCCGGTTGCGTCGTTAGTCGATGCCGATGCCGATGAAGCGCTGCGTTTTTGCCAACACATTGCTCTCGTTTCTTTTCGACGTCAAATTTTTCAAGTGCAGTTTTGAATGGCGCTAATGCATTTTCGTAATAGCACTGCACATACTATACGGTACCTACGTACATTACATACGTATACGAGTGTACTCGACTTATGTATGTATATTTATGCTGCATGCACAGCGAACATGTCGAATTTGTTCCATGTTTTAACTTGTTTTTAGTAGAATTTCCTTCCGTTAGGAAAGAATCAATCTATTGCAATAAATTACAAATTTGTAAATGAATGAAAAAAGAAAATGAATTCCATTAACTGATTTCCGTTCTACAGAAAATAAAACAGATACAACGACGTATAAAATGAAGTAAAAAACCAAACCATACTATTTCCGTGTACCGCAGGAGGGAAAGATTTTACACAAATACAATAGCAATATGTCCAAGTACATTATAACCAAGTTGAAAAATCATACAACGTTTCTTTATTTCTATTTCGAACATTGCAGAATGAAAATTGAAAAAGCGGTATAGCCAAAAGCATGATTTTAAAATTTAAATGTCCAATGTCGTAAAACTGACGTCGCACAAATTTCAAAAAAAAAAAAAATACAAGTAGATTCAAGATGATCAAAAATCTGACATTTATAGAATTAAAAAAAATTTTTGACGTTCGCCTAATTTTGCAATACTGGAAAGTGTAACCAACAGACCTCCTACACTATAAGATGTACTTGTACTAAAAATCAATATGATTCCATGAGCGGTTTACCTTCAGTGAATTCGGCGAAAAAATTCTACAAGGACTCAGGATCGGCTAAGAAATCTATTACAATTACTTAAAAGATCAATATAAACTATTTTCACAAGTTTTCAGCACTTCTAACTTGAATTTGTTGCTCTACAACGGAGAAAGGTAGTAGAAACAATTCCTAAAAAACCTGATCCCTTCATTCTCATCACAAGTTTTTCTTCAGATCAATTAACAAATTACAATAATTTTGAATACCCCCCCCTCGATCAGCATCAAACAATTTGAAAGAAATTTTATACCTACAATCAAACACAAATCCTGTTAGTCAAATTGTTAAAAACTTCCTCAAAAAATACCTCCACGAAACAGAACATCTCATATCTCTTCTCCAAAACAACCTGAAAAATTTCAACATGGACTTATCTAAGCTTTCCTACGAATACATTAAATATCCTCCTTGGAAACTAATTATCCCTGATACTGATTTAAGAATGACTGAATATAAGCAGACTGGCCATTCTTCTTTCACGATTAAAAA
The DNA here is from genome assembly GCA_900060175.1 of Ferrisia virgata. Lineage (NCBI taxonomy): Eukaryota > Metazoa > Arthropoda > Insecta > Hemiptera > Pseudococcidae > Ferrisia > Ferrisia virgata. The sequence continues at coordinate 41,479 of FIZR01017617.1, forward strand.
TAAATACCTTCAAATTATAACAAGCTACCTAGACTACAAATTATGC
>FIZR01017622.1:0-26958 GCA_900060175.1 Ferrisia virgata
TTTTTTGCTTTTTTTTTTTTTTTTTTTTTTTTTGGCATTATTATCTTATCTATTTTTCCTGAGCGAAAAAATTAATTACTCCGTCCCGTACCGACCAAAATTGCTGAAATTTAAAATTTCGCCAAAACTCGCCGACTATATTTTCCTATTAAAGTTTGAACGGTCCATGGTCCAAATTGAAGAAGGTCCATTTTTGAGGACAGGGGTAAGTGGGAGTGGAAAATTGAAAAGTGAAAAAGTTTTACTGTCAATCGATGCGAAATCAAAAAAACTATAACATATCCAAAAATGAACTGGCTACGTCGATTACAGCCCAAGAAACCGGTCCATTTGGACCATTTCACGAATATTTCGACAATTGCTCGTCTGTACAGGTTGTACTGATTCACTTGAAGAGTTGAAACTTGGTAGGTAGTTGACAGTAGTACCAAGGGTGTGCCTCGGAGGGGGGGGTCCTCAACTCGCCATCCTTAACCCATTCCATTACAGGTCTAAAAAACTCATTTTTTCAACTTTTTCGATTAATTGCTCACCTTTACAGGTCGCCCTAATTGAGTTAGCCCCTTGAAACTTTATACACAGGTCAGGGAGATATACAGGATGTCCTTTTGGGGGTCTCAACCGTTCCTGTCCAAATAAACCGAAACTACAGCCCAGGAAAGGAATTTTTTTTCGATTTTTTCCGAATTTAACGATGAATATGGGTAATTCCACTACATTTTCCATGGAAATCTTTTTTCATCGTCGATTTTTACGCGACGATGACAAAGAGATTAAAGGTTGGCTATCCATTTGAAAGTGGCACCTACGCTTCTTTCCAAAATTATATTCCTATTCGTGGCAATTTATTATCGCGGAAGGAAATGCAGGAACCTAGAAGTGTATCACTCTAAATTATCGATATGATGAATTCAAAACCTGTACGACGAATTAGGGACGTGGAAAACAGAAAAACCTGACTCCAAAAGCATCGTGTCGCGATGCTTTGTTTTTTCATTTACTAAATTCGCTAGGTATGAAAAATTACATCAGGTGCATTCTCGTTTGGATAACTATTCCACCAATACGAGTATTGTTTTTGAGTTTCATTTAAATTAAAATAATTCACGGATGTACCACACACGATGGAGAAAAATTTTCGCATACACGGGCTTAAAACCATTGCATTTTGTTATCTGCAATATCTCTCACGGTGCATTTGAAAGTGCACATCATATCATGTCATCCCATTGAACACGTATCAAACAAACCACTGTCGTATCGACGATTACATACATCTGCATATCTATACGAAAAACCTACGTGAATGAATAAAACGTTCGGATTCGTATTCCCTATCTCATTGACAGGTATGCAGTTTCCGGCTCAGCATTCATACGTATTTCGTAGTCATATGTACGTCGCACACTACTCAAAACACTACAAGTGGATGTTTACGCCAACCGATGATAAATTTTCCACCCTTGTCGGATAGGTGAGGTAGGTAATGTAGTGTACCTCCACCTTACAATCACGAGTCATTTAAATTAGATTAACGATACACCCGCACGAATTGGTTTTTCCATCTCATCTGCTAGTCTGTAATCATCGTCAATGAACCATCATCGCACATATCTAATACTAACTCGTTTCCTCTTCCCATCATCCAGCTGCCCTCTCCTCCCCTCCCCCCATCCCCCATGACAATTGGCAACATCGAGGGTATAGCTGATGCTGCGGTTTTATACCCGCAGTCGTGTACATCAAGATAGTACATATTATATACTGTTCGTACTTGCTCGTACGTGGGAATATGAGAAGATGTAGGGACTCGTAGGGAGTAAGGGGCAAAATACATCCATCAATGCTGCCTTTTTATCTCCTCTCGTCTCGTCTCAGTTTAGTCATATACATATACGTTTACGTACATGCCTGCTACGTTACGTAGGTATACAAAGTACCTACCTATATACGTAGATATATCGGATACACACTAACACATACGTCGCACGTGCATGAGAAAGAGAGACGCATTTAAACGCTAATCAATTACCAGTACGTTCAACACACGTCAGCTACAGATAAAAAACATTAAAAACGTCGACATAAAAATAAAACCAAATCGATAGGCATTAAAAGTAGGAAAAATGTCAGAAGGGGTGACAGGAGAGACCACATCATTGCACAGAGCATTATTTTTTGAGTGAAAAATGCACTGTAACTCTTCACCCCTTATAAAGATGGTATTTCTAGGATAATGTAAGTTATACGGGGTCTCCCATCTCTATGTATGCATAATTTACCTGACCTACGAATTGAAGAAGCTGAGATATATAAATGTGGAAACTTTTGAATAAAAGTTTACGCAAATTTGTGCTCGAACTTTCACATATTTTTCCATATTTTTTAAATTTCTTCTACGTTCTCTTTTTCGTTTAAAAATAAAAAATTTCTACGATGATTTTCGAGATTTTTTCGAAATACCAACGATATTTTTGACAAAAACTGTAAAACTGTACAGTTTTAAACACTTTTTTCTTTTTTTTTAATATTTCGATGATTATGCGCTCAACTAATAACCCAACGAGACAAACGACTACATTATCAGATTCTACAAAAAATTTTCTTTTTCCTGGTTTAAACCTCAACGTGGTATCTATAATGGCTGTCGCGTTTAAAAAATTTGAAAAATAATGCCACAATAAATCAGTATTTCTTCCTTCCAAAGCACCTTCATTTTCGCAGCAATTTTAAGGAAAACTGGATGAGTATTTTTTTAGGACGTAACCCCCCCCCCACCCCACCGATGACGAGATGAAAAATCGCGAATAAGCTTAAAAATAATTTTTCATTAATGCCAAAATAGCCCGTTAGAAATTGAGCTTGCAACAGCCATCAAAACGCAAAATGCTGCCTTTGAAAAGGCTCGAAATGAATTTCTATGCATGGAGATGGATGGTATGTGCATAATTGAGATTCTTTCCGAAATTAAAGGGGCTGTAGCTTCATATTGAATACCACATCTCCACCTCGCAATGTGGGAAGTGATTAACATAGATTAAATAAAGAACAATATTTGTTCCATTCATTTTTTGCCTTACATTAAAAATGAAGGGACTACAAAATAGTTTGGTGCAAAGTTTTTTTAAACAAGCCCTTCAATTTTTATGCTAGGCAAAAACTGGACAGAACTTGACTTGTTCAATTTTCGATGCACTATCCATTTCTATTTTTACTTTTTTTAGCCTGATTTTCTATGCCATGTTGTCAATGAAAATGAGGCTATTGCAGTTTTTCGACCAACGGCAGATAGGGGTGGGGGGAAATCAACAAAACCCGTTTTGGGGTCCTAAAAGGCGCTTAAGACAATTTTTAGCTATATCAAATATTTATTTATTTTTTCCCGAAAATTAAAATTATTTACTTCGCTCGATATCGACCAAAATCGCTCCAATTCGGTCAATTGGCTCAGTTTGGCGGTTGAATCGATATATGGGGGGGGGGGGCCTTGGGTCTAAATTCAGTTATGCCCCATTTTGGGAGAAAGGGTGCTAAGGGGTCAAAAACGCAAAAATTTACTCTTTTTAAGCCAATTGATAGAGAATCAAAAGGTATATAACATATCCAAAAATTAACCTTTCAAGTCAATTAGAAGGGGAGATATGTGGGTTTTCTCCCCTTTTGAGCTTGAAAAAGGGCTGTTCCTCATCTATCTGCCCACCAAATTGAGCAAGGAACTTGAAATTTGGTATGCACATTTAGTTGGGACCGTAGATGTGCCTTTGTGGGGTTCCGACTTTTTAGCTCCATTGCACCAACTCACTGCCCCAAAAAAGTGGTTTTTTGATAGGCCTTTCTCATTTTTCGAAGTTTTTGTGTTTGTTCCTCATATAACCTCCCTCTAAATAGAAGTACGAAATTGAAAGTACGTATGTACATTTAGTAGGGGTTCTGGATGTGCCTTTTGGGGGTCTCGACTTTTCGGCCCCATTTCACCCCATTACAGCCTTAAAAGTGTTTTTTTTTTGGTCGCATTTTCTCGTTTTTTGAGTTCGCTCTTCGCATAACTCCCCTACAAATTGAGCTATTAAGTTGAAAACAAATATATACATTTAGTAGGGGCCCTAGATGTGCCTTTCGGCGGTCTGCCATTCAATGTTAAACTTAAAAATTCATTTTGACCCCAATTTTTCACGATCAGTGTTTAACTCCTGTCAATTTTCAAGGTATGCAAATTATTTATGTAACGTGTTTTACAGGTGGTATCCGGTCATATGTATCCAAATTTCAAGAATGTACAACCGCTATCGTTTCACAAATGTAAAATCGTGAAAATAGAATGTTATAAAATTTTTGAGATATATGATCCAAATCGAACCTCTCGCCACCCTCAAACCCCCCATGATACTTTTGAAATTCACTAGCACACTCATTTCAGAAATTTTCGAATTATGAAAATTGCACCCTTACATTGATAGATGTTTAGGCTCATAGCTTTCAATATAGTGAGAGGGTACGAAGGGTTTCAATGTATTTTGAAAGGTCAAAGACAGCCGATCGTACAATTTTACTAATCAAAATATGAGGTGGTACTGGTGGAAAAGCCATACGCCTACTCGAAGTGCTATCCAGTTGATCCTCATTCGAGAAGACAGATGCTCAATTTAGAACGAATAAAAATTGAATTTAGCTCAAGTGTTATGTTCTTGATCGCATGCACCTTTCATCAGAATTCTTTCATCTCCATTTCTCCGTGAGTCTGCAGGAATACTCGAATTATCATCAAAAAATTCGACTACAAAAATACACGAAAATTTGATAGAAACTACTCATCATCTAATCGATAGAAGTCAAGCTACCATTTACGATACTCAAAAGTCCACCACGAACCTCCTCTACAACATCCTGTTGTCTTAGGCTCGTCGACCTCTGCACACACAACTGCGTGCGCAGAACGTACATAGGCGTACAATGTACAAAAACCCTTTTATGCTATTTTCATCAAAATTATTACCACACACATCGGTATATACTACATTTATGGAACACTTTTCTCATCATATTTCACAGCCAGGACACTTTGTTTACCTTATATCGACCATTCGCCTTATACACAACAAAAAGATTACCAACTACACACCCTACCTTCTCACCCAGTGCCACATAGGTACATAGTACATATAAAAAGACCATCGACTACATAACTGAAGGCAAAGAACAGGGGGAAATATTAGAAAAACTAATTCGCCAAAGTGCACCAAACGTCGATGTCGTGCTACTTAACGTCAAAATACATAGTCCACGTTGCCAATACTCACACTCACACACTGGGCCAGTGACGCGATAGAATCGTCCCATCATAACGAGTTAATAATGATGACTCTTCGGGTAACCCTCCATTATCGTCAAATAACGTGACAGAATGTATTTAAAAAAAAACAAAAAAAAAACAAGAAACGTCGCTTCAGTCGACCATCAGCAAATCACAGAGCTACATATCGTGTCAACTGCTCTAATTTCTGGCATTAATTACTCGCTACAACATAAATCATACAGTACGTCGCGTCTCGTTACGTTGTATAGAAAGCTATACGCGATTAATTACGCTCGTTTAAGTACCCAAAATGGGCTACGTTGCATAATTTGACAGCCAAGCGTCGCGTCGCCCAAAAGCCAGCATACAAACGAGATCGAATTCCTCGCCTGCCTGTAGGTAGGTAGGTAATAGTGATATTGTTTAACTGTAACATAACACAGTTGACCAGACAACCACCTTAACCACAGTGATGTGCTTTTTGAAAAGAAAAAAAGAAAAAAAAATCAGCATCGCTTCGCGATACTTCTCCAGCCTGATTTTCGTAACATTACTATCATAAGAAGTGAAAAAAAGTCTTACTTTGCAATGCTTTTTTCCTAATCAGCATTGAGGGTAGGAAGGGTTCAATGGGGCTGAAAAGTTCAAACCCCCAAAAGGCACATCTAGGATCTCTATTGACCGTAAATACCTAATTTTAACTTCCCAGCTCAAATTGGATGGGAATTATGTGAGGAACAAACTTTAAAAATTGGAAAAATGGATGAAAAAATTACATATTTACGACTGGGAGGGAGGGGGTGGGAGAGGGTGAAATGGGGCTCAAAAGTCTAGAACTCCAAAAGGCGGATACATGATCCCTACTACATATACATACCAAATTTCAACTTTCTAGTTGAATCTGAAGGGGAGTTATGCAAGGAACAAACACAACAAAATCGCATTTTTGGAGTTGTGAAGGGTTGTGATGGGGCTAAAAAGTTGAGACCTCGAAAATGCACATCTGAGGTCCTCACTAAATATACATATCTAATTTCAAGTTCTTAGCTCAATTTGCAGAGGAGTTATGTGAACAACAAACAAAAAAAAAGAAAAACCAACCCAAAAATCACCCATTTGGGACTGCGAGATGGTATAATGGGACGGAGAAGTCGAAACCTCTAAAAGGCTAATCTAGGGTTCCTAACATATGTACCGGGTGTTCCTCATTAACCTAGCCACCCTTATACCAGAGATAGGTCAACTCATAAGACGTACACGAAGAATAGTTTGCCTATCCAAAAAATTGAAGGGACTGAGAAATGCAATTCTTAAAATCTCATTCTAACCTAAACCTGTCCTTCACTTTGAAAATTCATAGAAAAAAAACGAATGACTATAAAAATTCGCGGTTTGCGCTAAAATGCAGTACATACTCACTAGTATATGTGATATAAAAATTGAGGGTGGGAGTGAAGTGGTTCGTAAAATATAACGATATGAATACCAAAAAATGTGCTAAAAATTTTTCAATTTTTCAGTTTTTGCTTCATAACTTTTGAAAAAACTATCATGATCCCCGCCATTTAAAATTTTCTAAAATAACCAGGAGTGCACTCTTCACTCCAAAATGGATTTTGTTGGTACCCCCCCTCCCATCCCATCGATGTTGGTCGATAGACTATAATAGTCTGGTTTTCATTGACAACATGATATAGGAAATCAGGCTAAAAAGCGCCATAGAAAAAGAAAATAGATAATAAAAAAAATCGCTCCCATCGACGTTCGACCTTGAAACTTTATATTCTTTGAAATATCGTTTCGGGAACCCACCATTTCCTCTCTCGACATCACCATTTAGTCTATACCTGTAACGTGGTGTGCGTGTGTATTGTATAACTACGCACATGTAGGTAATTCGGTGATCGATGACGTCGGTGCTTCGATTATAATAATTTGTATACGACGCTTACGGTACCATGTTATACAAGGTGTCCTACGTTGGATCTACAGGTTTGTTCGAGTGTTCTCAAAACTTCACATATTGTTTATTTATTTCTTTAAAAGATTTTCTGAAGTTTAATCGCAGAGTGCCCCGTCACTCCTAAACACCAGACTCGACGTTGATTTCTGCGCAAGGATGAATATTGAATAAATTTGTATCTTAGAGTTTTTGAAATAGACAAATACTTCTTACGTAGAAAAATTGGTACCTACAGGTTTCGAAATTTTTTGAATTTTCGTTTTTTTTTTAGGACTTTTTTCCCACGTGATAACCTGTTGAAAAAATGGGAAAACCTGACCGAAAAACTACACTACTGGGGTTGTGAAGGGGTGCAATGGAGCTGAAAAGTCAGGACCCCCAAAAGGCACATTTTAGGCTCCTACTGAATGTACGTAGAAAGTTTCAACTTCCTAGCTCATTTTGATCGGAAAATCGGGAAGGAATAGCCTTTTTTCAAGGTCAAATGGGGGATAACCCCTCATATTTCCGCTCCTAACTGACCCAGGAGATTAATTTTTGGGTACGTTATACAACTTTGGATTTTCTATCGATTGACTCAAAAAGGAACAATTTTTGAGTTTTAGGCCCTTCAGCACCCCCTTCCCCAAAATGGGGCAAAACTGAATTTTAACTCGAAATCATCCCTATTTATATATACCTAATCTGTCGCCAAACTGAACCGATTGACAGAATTGGAACGATTTTGGTCAGTATCAAACGGAATAAATAATTTCAATGTCCGGTGAAAAAAAAATAAAAAAAATAAGTAAATCAAAATAATTATCTGACCAGACCAAAAATTATCTTAATCGTCTTCTAGGACGCCAAAATAGATTTTGTAGGTGGATATCCGCTCCCCCCAGCACCAATGTTCGATAAACTGTAATAGCTTGGTTTTCATTGACAATATAACATAGAAAATCAGACTAAAAAGAAAAAGTGAAATAAAAATAAATATCTGGCACGACTAAAAATGGTCGTCATGGTTTTTTAGGACCTCAATACCGATTTCGTTGATATGCATTTCCTCTTGTCTTCCGTAGGTCGATAGGCCGTAATAACTTGGTTTTCATGGACCATGAGACATTGAAAATTTATTCCTTCTAAAAAAAAGCAATTTTCCATTTTTTACAAATTTATTCACAAAACATGAAAAAGATCGTTTTACAGGTGTCTCTGAAAAACTAACCGATAGAGTGAATGAGGGTGGGAGGCGAGGCAGGGTCACTTGAATTCAAAATAATACCCTCAATCGTCCTAAAATTGGTGTTCTTAATCCATTATGAATGAGAGTGAGGAGAGAATGTGGTGGTGGTGGGATCTCCGTTTTGAATGGAATTTACCTTTTAATTTTTCGAAAAACTGGGTGAAGATTAAGGATGAACTGGATGGGAAGGGGAGGAGGTGGTAATGCTGAGAACTGGTGGGCAGTGAAAATTTTCTTAATTTTGTGAAAATTTTCCAATTTTTTCAACTACTTTCTTTACCTTACATTCAAATCACACAACTCTTACTACGTTTACTATCAGTTAGATCAAAAACATTGCGAAATACGTGTAATTGACCATATTAAATATTTTCCACACTCGCCGAAAAAAATTGAAAAAACACTACTCCTAGTTTCGAAGTCCAAGCTAATCTTTCGATTAACCATCATACTATTTGCAGGATGGTGGAGAAAAAAAAACACAAACAAATAGGTAAGTAATACCCGAAAATAGACCCATTCCTCTCCCCATCATTGTCGTATTTTCCCCTCAAGGTTGTACTAGTATCTTCTCAGCGTGTGTGTTTTTTTATTTTATTTTTTTTATTATATCATCCTTGAATTTTAATATAACGTAGGAAGTAAGATATCGGCATCGCATCTACTCGTTCGTTATCTTTTGGCGCTTCGTTAACGTCTCGTCGTATCGTCGTCGTATTTTTCTTCTACCTTCTGCCTCTTATACGATTATTTCGTAACGTAGAAAAGTCAAAACGAGAACGAAAAAATTTCCGCGACGGTATTTTTATTTTCTATACCGATAGATAGATAGATAGATAGATAGGTAGGTAGGTAGGTAGGTAGGTAGGCAAGTATATAGGTGGTTGCTAAATGAACGTAATCGTCCGTACGAATCTGTTATAGCTACGTTTACCTTGTATACGTATTGTTACCCGATATAGAGGCGAAGATAGCTTTTCCTTCTCGATATTTTCTCTTTATATGTTATTTTAATTCGCAAGAAAAAGAAAATGAAAATATACGTAAGCGAAAAATGTAGAAAAGAAAGAAGAGAAAAAAATACCGCAATAGTTGGCTCAAAATATGTATACCTACGGTGATGTTTCTTAGACAGAAAAATTTACAGGCAGGTAATCGTCTCGAACCAATGAACGAACGAGCGAAAAAGAAAGAGAAAAGTCATTCACTGTCGGTGGAAATATCTCGTTTATTTTATTACCTACGCAAATGCAAAACTTCGATAATTTGGAATTTAATTTTCGAACCGACATATCGTAAATATCGCGGAATTTCCACAATTTCGACGCCTCTTCTGGTCCACCCTGTCTTTGCCAGACGCGATATTCGTAAAATTTACCAAACTACGTATCTCGCAATTTCCCTTTCCGATATAGTAAAAGTATAGGTAGGGTTTCCTTTCGCAAAATCAACCATATCGCTGCGTAAAGTTCCAAAATAATACAGATCGATTCGAACTGATTGGGAAATTTTCTCTTTCAAAAATTTAAAGGCAAAAATTTCAAATTTACGGTGGAATTTTTAACCAGCGATATCTCCTAGGTAAAGAAAATTTTGTGGGAAGTTGTAGATAAGCCAAAAAAAAGTACTGAAAATTTTGAACTTTCAAAAGATTTTTTTAAAACATAGAATTTTACTTAGTTATTCGTTTTACGAGCATTGAGAGCTGTTTTCATTTAAATGACAAAAATTCTAGCACTTTTTATCATATTTTTTGTCAATATTATTCGTTCAACGAGGCTGTTGTTTTTTGGAAAATTTTATGATAAGGGCTTCGGATGAAAATTTTTACTTCCAACTTTTAAAAAATCTCTCATAAGTATCGAATAAAAAATTTTCCTTGAAATAATAAAGTATGCTCCACTGCTTGGCATGAGTATTTTTTCTCCAAGTCGTTCAGAAATTTAAAAAAAAATCATGGGAAATTTTTGGCTTCTTTCAAAAAAAAAAAATTATTTACAAATTTCGCACTTGACTTTTGCAAAAAATTTCAGGAACATCAGGAAAATTTTTCTTGAAATAATAGGGTACTTACCACCACTTGACGTAAATATATTTCTCCAAGTTGTTTAAAAATTTCGGAGAAACATATTGTTACAAAATTTTGTACTATTTTTCAGAAAAAATTTTTTTGTAAAGAAGGTAACCTTATCAAAAAATTGACTTAGTTTTGCTGTAATTTCTCTGAATTGGTTCAATATTTCAGCAAAAATAGCTTTTTAATAAAATTTATATTTTTATATTTTTTTTTTTGAAAAAAACAAAAAATTTTACATGAAATTTTTTTTTAAATTTCAAAACAACTTGGATATAATTATGCCAAGCAGTAGGGCATACTTTATTGCTGTAAGAAAAAAATTTGAAATTTTTTACGAAATTATAGTTTTTTTTTTTTTAAATTATTACAGAGATATTTCACGAACCATTACAGTTTTACTTTCAATTTATTGGCTGGAAATACTACACCATATGCATTACATTTTGGCGCAAACTGGATGTCTCTAGCATTTTTTAATAAAATATTAATCATTTTTAAAAAAGACCTCAGATTTTTAGAAAAAAGTTCAGACCAGAATATCTTTTCCCCTCAATGATTAGGATAGGCAAAACATTATACGCAGATCCAACTTGGGTTGCTCTACATGTGGTATGAAGGAAGTACTTTCCAAGTGAAACACCCTGTACATTTAAATCGACGCCGATCTAAGCCTAATGACTAATTTGAGCGGTTTTCTTCAATATCGAGCCGGATAAATAATTTCAGTCTTCAGCAGGAAAAGAATTAAAGGCAATAAACGTCTGATATTCCCAGAAATGGTCTTCACCCATCCTAAAACAGATTTATTGATACTCTCTCTGGCATCTGCCATGAGTCAACAATCTGTAATATCCGAGAGCTACCAGGGGGGGGGGGCATTACGCACAAAAAACTGCGGAAAGTATACGGTACTTCTAATAACAAACGATAATCTTTTAGAGTAGTCGGCTCAAAAAAGATTTCAAGGTTATATTTACAGTAGGAAAAATTGGAAAAAAATTCACAACAGTCCTCCTAGTTTGGGCATCGTCACTTTCATATATCAGCTGAAGGGGGGAAAATCGGTGGGAACTCTAAGGCTCAAGATGTCTTACGAACTTTGAGGGGAGAAAATCAAAAATTTTTTCATCATTTATACACCACCTTTCGATATTGTAATTATCAAGTCGAGGAATCAATTTTTTCAAGTTAAAAAATGAAATTTGATAAAAATCTGTTTTTGCGGCGATTCTATTAAGCTGTATTTTACCAGTCGAATGGATTATGGCGTTGTGTAGATTAAATAATCATAAATAGCAGTTTTTCTTAAATTTTTCACTGATTTTTCATTACAAATCAGTACATTTTTACAACTTTTACTACCTGTGAACGCAACCTTGCTACGCTGAGCCTACTTATAGCCTTCAAATTTCTCGAACTTTTTTTTCACCATATTATGAACTTTTCCGAAAGCAGATGACCTAATAAAATTTAATTATACAATTTGAAAAAAAATTACCATGAAATTTTCTACGAATAGCTCAAATTGCTTATCATGAATTTTGTTCGGTTGCGCTGCACCTCTCCCTTTTGATCTAATATTTTGATTTATTATAGAAGACTTTTTACCACGATTTTCTTACGTATTACTTTCCTCTCGCTCTTTTTCTGTTTTTCGATTTAGTTTTTCATTACGTACCCACGTTCGAATATGCTTTTTCCACGAATTTTTCGTGGCAAAAAATCCGAAATTCGACTTGACACATCGGAGCTCGGCGTTTAAAAAATGTAAAACGCAGCACTTGATACATAAGATGTCTAATTCAACGATTATTGATCTTCTCGAAGCCATATTATATTCGTTATTATACTCGTCTAACCTACATTTTTTCAATGATTTTTTGCATGATGTTTCCATAAAACTGTACAAACTACAACTTGGGAATACAAATCAAAGTTCGACAGGGTGTCCAACAGTTTTGAAACATCGCAATACTTTGTAGAATACGTTATCAATTTACTACTTTTCTGACTAGTTGAACAGATACACTCCGAATGAAAGTAATGAAAAATTATAACAGGCCCAAATCGATAAATTAATTATTTACGTACTTACACATTTTCACAATTCCTCGTATTCTTATGTCGTAAAAATTCAATACTCACCTAAAACAAAGAAACAAAAAATATTTTCCATTAATAAACATTCAAGAAAGGGATAATTCTACCACCATTTCACCAAATTATACAACAAGATATGTAATTAAAATACATATAATATGATATTGCTTACTACTGAACAGATCATGGGCATGGAATTGTCTTTATTATAACATTGAACTAAGCCCCCCGCCCCCCACCCATTAAATAATTAAATCCTAAATTTATACGTCATCATTCGTTTTTCAGTTCCGCGTTAATTATCGGTACCTTATAATACTACCTACATTTTTCAATCAATTTTCAAAAAACAATTCGCAACAAAAACATGTAAAAGTATAGAGCAAAAAAAAAAAACACTAAAATCAAAAACAGAACAAAACCCCATATCACGAAAACATAATGATGTCACTAATGCAGACAGAGGTTTTATTCGAATACAACGATGTAAATAACAAAATAATTCGTGATTTTTACCATGTTCAAAACTCGCGGTTTTCTACCCTTTTTTTTTTCAAATGGTTTTTCTGCTTCACTGGGTTTCAGTTTTGATAAGTTTATAACGAAACGAGAGTTTAGAAAAAAAAAAATAATACCCGCGTAGCTATTTTCCGTAAAACAAATTATTATCACGATAAACGTGACGAAAAATGAACCGAGAAAGTTTTGTATCGAAGTTAAAAATACCGAGGGACTTTCTTTACAGTCGGTGAAACTTGTAAAGAGAATATAGAATGCTCTTTTTAATACGTACAACGAGCGAATTCGTAAATTAAAATAGCCGCAGTTGATTATTATTTTTGATTATTTATTCCTGTATTTTGTCTTATTAATAGGGGTTTTATTTCGTTTTTGCATCTGGTGTTTTCCTTCTTCGAACAAAAAAAAAAAAATTAATTTTTAAGAGTAGTAAAAATCGAATATTCCGGGTCTCTTTTAATAATCTAACGCGAGTATATCGCGTTCCAGCCTTCCGAGTCAATTGAAGTGAAATTTACAGCCGAAAAGTATTCAAAAAAGAGGTATTTGTATTCAAGGGCTTTATACAGGACCATGTAAAGTATAGCAGAATGAAATGTCGACGATAATGTAAGCGATCATTTGGGAGCTTTCGAGAGTGATCATTTGAACACCTCTGAAACCTAAGTAAAAAATCTAAAGTTCCTAAATCAAAAGGTGACATGAAGAAAGAAGGGGTAATCCAAGGTAAAACCATTTGTTTAGGATGCAAGTATTTGAAGAAAAAAAAAAAAAGGTTAATGATCACTCAATTTGGCGAAGAAATCTGATTTCTGAACACGATATACACAGACAGCGTTCGAATTGTTCGACCTGCAGAAAGGAGGAGGAGCTGAGCCCCAAAATTGCATTTTTTGCAAAAATCAGTTTTACCTAAAAAGCAGACTTATAAATATGTTCGATTTCCTTTTGATTGGCATTTTAAAAAATTGATTTTACTCGTTTTTTACTCTTTAAACCCCTAACGAAATTTTTGACGAAATCGGTTTTGCATCGAGGGAACCTGAAAATTTAATACATGAAATCTACGATCAAATTAATCCAACGGCCTAAGTTCAAGCGATTTTTTTTCATGAGGGGGCGAGGTGGAGAAGAAGAAGGAGGAGGATAATTAGATGTACAAAACATTTAAAAAAACAGTCGAAATAGATTTTCATTGACCCAAAACGGAGTCCGCGGCATTTAAAATTAAGATGCAGCAGCCTCATGTAAATCAGTCCAAAAACGACTAGAATTTTTTTATACCATATTGTGAAAGAAAACCACACGTTTACAGACCATCAAACACGTCAAGTGAAGAGAGGAAAAGTACAGCAACAATGAAATCTGTTTTAAGCTCGTAGAAGACCATTAAGACTATTTTTGGTAATGTCTTATATTTATTTTCATTTTTTTACTCCCAAGAATAAAATTATTTATTCGGCTGGATACCGATCGAAATCGTTGAAATTCGGTGAACAGGTCTGCTGGCGATGTATAAGGCATAGGGGAGGGGAGGGGTGCTGAGGGTTAGAAACGGAAAAAATTGTTTGTTTTCGAGTCAATTGATGGAGAATTAGAAGTTATATAACATATCCAAAAATCAGCCACTAGCGTTAATTAGGAGGGGAGCTATGAAGGCTTTTCCCCCTTTTCACCGTGATTGAAAGCAATTATTCATCTCTTATCTTCCCCACAAATTGAGCTAGGAGGTTGAAATATCGCATAATTTTTTCAGCTCCATTATTACATTCGCCCCCCTTTAGTTTTCGTAATGTTAGGTTCAATTTCAGCTAATTTTCGACAATTTTGTCCCATGCAATATCTTTCCTTCAAATTGAAATCTAAGCTGAAATTTGATACGCAGACCAAGTAGAGCTCCAAGATGTGCCTTTGGTAGTTTCAACTTTTCACAAACCCAAAAAAGTAGTAGTGCAGACAGTTTTCGTATTTATTCGAGCTTACCCTTTGCATACCTTTTCACTACAAATAGATCTGGGAGGGGGAGAGGGGTTAAATTTTGGCAGGTAGATTTAGTAGTGTTTCTAGATACGTCTCAAGATGTTTCAAATCGTTGACTGCCTTCTTAATGTCTTGAAAAAGTAGTTTTATTCTACGCGTATCTCTCGTCAAAATTAAGCTTCCCGGCGGGAGGGGGGATGAAACAGTCTGATTACGGTGGATGAAGAGGGGAAGAGGGGGGAGAATCAATTATATCCATTTTAGGGTCCTAAAATACCATCGAGATCATTTTTTGACCATGTTTGATATTTATTTCTTTTCATTTTTTTTATCCTTCTCCTCCCCCTCCCCTCTCCAACAAAAAATCATTTATTCAACTCGATACCGACCGAAATCGGTAAAATTTGTGCAGTAGGCTTGGTTTTTTGGTGAATCAAGTATTTTCGAATGGGGACAACCTTGGGTCAACATTCAGTTATGCTTGAATCTGGAGGAGGGGCTGTTGAGGGATAAAAATCGCAAAAATTGTTCTTTTTTATGCCAATCGAAAGAGAAACAAAATTAATACAACATATCTACAAATAAGCCTCCTAGGTCAATTAAGAAGGAAGATATGGAGGTTTCCTCGTATTTTTTACCTTAAACACCCCCCCCCCCCTAACCACTCCACATTGAGTTACGAAGTTGACGTTGACATTTGGTAGGTAAACTTCGTAGGGAGCCATAAATGTGCTTTTTAGATTTTCAACTTTTTATCCACATTGTACGACCCCCCCCCACCATAGGATCAGAACTTGAACGCTGTGGAAAAGACGCACATGTGGTTTGAAGAGACATAAATCAAATTACTCCGCCTTATACCGGCCAAAATTGCTGAAATTTGAAATTTCGCCAAAATTCGCCTACTGTATTTTTTTTATCATCGTTTGAACGGTCCATAATCCAAATTGGGGGAGGTCCATTTTTAGGAATGGGGATAAGAGGGATTGAAAAATCGAAAAGTGAAAAAATTTCACTGCCAATCGATAGGAAATCGAAAGAGCCATAACATATCCAAAAATGAACTGTCTACGTCGATTACAAACCGAAGAAATCGGTCCATTCGGACCATTTTACGAATATTTCAACAATTTCTCATCTGTACAGGTCGTGTTAATTCACCTAGAGGGTTGAAACTTGGTAGGTAGTTGACAGCAGTGCTCACGGTGTGCCTTTGAGGAGGGTCTCCACTCGCCATCCTTAACCCATCCCATTACAAGTTCAAAAAAAAACATTTTTTCAACGTTTTCGATTAATTGCTCACCCCTTTAATTAATATCATTCGCTCGATAAAAATATCCAAAATCAAAAAATTCGCTTTTTTTTATTTGAAACCCTTTAACAAAAATGGGTGAAATAGATCAAAAACCACAAAAAGCTGTTGAAAAGATAAAAATAGACCCAAAAAGCCCGCAAAACGTGGACACGAAAGTCATCTGAACCCTGTGATATCCTCAAAACCCTAAAAAAAAAAATCTCGTAAACCAAACAATCCATCATTAAATACCAAGAGAATATTGTGAATTTTACTATTTGGAATTTCACTAATATTTCGAACACTTTCGATGTACAACTCCTGGCTCACTAAGAGCTGTATATAGCCTATTCTATACTCTTCAGGCGTAATATTATGCAACGCAACGCTATCAAACGTCTACGTTAATTTAACACTGGTGATAATATTTGCGAGATAAATTGCCTCGTTCTCGTATACAATTTCTCCTCCAGTATCGAGCAGCCTATACAACCACACTGCACTCGAGGTGACTTTTTAATGAACGATTGTTGAACACGATGGAAGAAGAAAAAAAATACTCATCAAACGTTCTTCTCTACATTGTACGAATAATTTTTTTTCTTTTTTTCTCTCCATCTCGCTCTCAAAACAATACCATAATTAGCCGAATATGTAGGTAAGTACATCTTTTGAAAATGGAAATTAGTCAATTACTGTAGCGCGTAAGGGTGCAGAAATGACGACAACGATAATAATTCCAAATCATTCAATTTACATAATTTACATATACCGAGCTCTGCAGCTACGTAGATCGTATACTACGTGGATGTATACGGCGACGACGAGTACAACTACGAAAGGATACCCACTCGGAATAAATTTATTGTTGAGAAAGGCGAGCAATTCGTTTGAGAAAAAAAAAAAAGTCTCACCGTCGAAGAAATTCCACTCGACAAAATGCTTAAGAGTCTAAGGCTACACGTTGCGTTCTCGTCTCTCGTATCTCGTAGGATGATGCGTACTACATAAGTACGTCATCGTCATGTCAGGAACCAGTATAGCAGGTACTATCATACCTTTATTTTCCTTTCTAAGGAGATTTAAATAATGCTTTTTTTTTTCAAAAATATATATATACAAGAACCAGAACCCCCCCCCCCGCCGCCGCCGTCGCCATACACACAAACATATACGCGAATCGTTATTCTACAAAAACCTCGACGCACACGATGGTAATTTTATATAGAATAAATCTAAATTTTCGATTACACTGGTATTTCTATTATATACGAAGCAACGTTTTACTCGCACACAGATACACACCCACACGTAGCAAAATCGACGAGTTAGTACACGTTTTTCGCATAGACCTAGCTACCACCGTCTATGTACGTGAATTTTCATCGATGATTACCCTACGCCGACGTATTTATACGTAAATTGGTCTAAATTTAAACAAATAACCGCTTTCTAGCGAGACTTCATATTCAACCAGCTTTATACTAAATAAGCGAAATACACACATACGTATGAATAATGTTTAGCATTAGAAAAAAAAAAAAAAAAAAAATCATCGTAGAAATATATATATACGCACGTCTAATCCCCCAGTCCATCATTTCTACGAGACGATGACAACGTACAAATGGAGAAGGTGAAAAAAAAAAAAAACAAAAAAATCACAATATACGAAGCCCCGGCTCCGGCTCGTCTCGACTGCTAGCACAACCGATAAGGAAGAGAGATCCGGTCACAGCACATATCACAACACTGCCTCGCTGCCCCCCTCGGACCCACCGCGCGATCACTTACACGTACGTGCACATTTACAAAGAGACATCGAACTATCAAACCAGTACATTCCAAAAGCTGACCAGCTATCGGCACAAATTTCAAAAAAAACGTAATCGAACCAATTTGCACCACCGTCACCATCCGACCCAATCCCGTAACAACAAAAACGTATCTCGACGATCGCGAAAATAAATAAAATGCTTCGATCGCAAAAAAAAAAAAAGCACACTACACACTACACCACATCGCGTACGACCGACGACGATGGCGTCCGCCGCGCCACGGACCGCAGGACGTATACGTTCGTAATTTTTATAGAAAAAAAAAAAAAAAAAAAAAAAAAAAAAAAAAAAAAAAAAAAAAAAAGACGAATAACGAAGAGTAAAATGATTTATATGACAGATAAGGGAAGACGGCCGCTTCGAAATATTCCCGAATAAAAATGTTAAGGTAGGTGATAAGCAGTTCGCGACGCAACGTCGTCGGCGTACACAATTCCGCTCCGCTCCGCGCCCTTCGTCTCATCGAAATTGTCGGCTCAGCTCGTTAGAGCGCGTTACCTACGACCTTACTACTATAAAATATAATTATATACTATATATATATGTATATTACAAATACATACGTACGCATACACACAGAAAATACTCCTCCAACAACCCTGCTCGCTCGTCCATTCCTTTGTATGTGTAGTGTACGACAATCCCGAATCGAACAGTATACCACCCCCCTACCCCACCACTCACCCATCCATCCTACGCTGCTATATACATTTAAGTAAGTAAAGTACATACGTCAAAAGGCAGCGATGAAATCATGTCTATGATTGGCATTTAATTGAGTACCTCAATAAGCGCCCCACCGCAGCGTCAAGCTATCCATCGCCTGACTACTACAACATACTAGCTCGTATAGTGGCAGTAGTATTTTATTTTCTCACTCTTTCTGTCTTTCTCTCTAGTTTTTTATTTTTTGAAAAGCTCAAGGTAGGTAGGTAGGTAGGTAGGTACATTACACATACACACACACACACACACACACACACACACATCTACACCTATATGTAGGCGCCTATGGTAGTAAGCGTTATGCCTTGCCTCGCCTCATCCGCATAGGTGAGGGTATACCAACATCATCATCATTGAAACACTCCAATTATCGCGTGCTTTTTTTTTTTTTACTTTTTTTGCTTTTGTTTTTTCTACACCTTCCCCCTGCCCCCTCCTCATTCTGTCTGCGTATACTTGTATACTTGTGTAGTACTTGTGCTTGGAAAAACACTTAATTATGCATGGTATAGTGCGGATTCTCGAGTAATTGGTGCGCATAATTTTCATGGACTTTACTCCTCATCGTGCTTCATTCTTACTTTGTAAGGTATTTTTATTCGCTCTCCTCCTGCTTTAAAACTACACAATTAATCGTATCGTAACTAGTGGTTTGTCGCTAATTTACGTACGTATACGTAATACGTTTGTTCATCAGGCGCAGATGGATCAAAATTTTTGGAGTAGCTTAGGACTTCCATCTTACTTTTTTCTAAAATGAAAAAAAAAAAAAAAAAACTTCGCGGTCGCGATGTTTAAGAAGTATGGTTTTCCTGTCTCGTCCACGTCTCCTAATTCGTCGTTGAGGCTTTTGAATACACGATAACGATATATTTTAGAGTGGTACACTTTTTGGTTCCTGCATACCCTCCCGCGATAATAAATTGCCACGGATTGGAATATAAATTTGGAACGAAGCGTAGGGGTATGACTTTTGAATAGATAGTTGACCTTTAATCTCTTCGTCATCGTGGAAATGCGTTAGAATTACCCATATTTACGGTTAAATTCGGAAAAAATCGAAAAAAATTCCTTTGAGGGGGGGCTGTAGTAGAAGTTCATTTGGACAGGAATGGTTGAGATTCTCAAAAAGGCACACCCACCATATCTCCCCGATCGATGGACAAAGTTTTCAAGACGCTAGCTCTATTAGGACGATCTGTACAGGTGAGCAATTAATCGGAAACATTGAAAAAATTGGGGTTTTTTGGACCTGCAATGGCAGCTTGGGCACTACTGTGAACTACCTACCGATTTTCAATCGTCTAGGTGAATTGATATGAACTCGATGCTTTCACAGTCGGGTTTTCCTGTCGTCCACGTCCGCAATTCGTCGTTAAGATTTTGAATACATCATATCGATATTTTAGAGTGGTACATTTTTTGGTCCCTATATTTCCTCTCGCGATAATAAATTGCCATGGATTGGAATATAAATTTGGACAGAAAGGTAGTTACCACTTTTCAATAGATATGCGACCATTAATCTTTTCGTCATCGTCGTGTGCAAAATCGACGATGAAAAATTAATCTTCATGGAAATACATTCGAATTACCGATATTATTTTATCGTTAAATTCAGAAAAAATCGAAAAAATTTTCCCTTTCCTGGTCCGAATTTGGGGTCCATGTGGATAGAAATTGTCGAGAGCCCAAAAAAGGCACACCTTGCATATCTCCCAGACCTGTGTAAAAAAGTTTCAAGGTGCTAGCTCAATTAGGGCGACCTGTACAGGTGAGCAATTAATCGGAAACGTTAATAAAATAGTTTTTTTTGGACCTGTAATGGGATGGGTCCAGAATGGCGAGTTGAGCACACCCTGGGCACTACTGTCAACTCAAGTTTCAATCCTGTGAGTGAATTAGTACGACCTGTACGGATGAGAAATTGTTGAAATATTCGTTGAATGGTCCAAATGGACCAATTTCTTGGGCTGTAATTGACGAAGATGGTTAATTATCGGATATGTTATAGCTCTTTCGATTTCCTATCGATTGGCAGTAAAACTTCTTCACTATTCGATTATTCACTCCCCTTACCCCCATTCCCAAAAATGGACCTTCACCAATCTGGACCGTGGACCGTTCAAACTTCAAAAAAAAGTACAAGTAATTGATTTATGTCTCTTCAGACCACACATGTGCGTCCTTTTCACAGCGTTCAAGTTCTGATCCTACGGGGTGGGGGGGTGTACAAGACTGTTTTTAAGAATACAGACACAGAACTCTTTATTATGAATGGAAGAGATGGAAGGGGTGTGAAGCACGAAGTTATAATTTTCAACATTCTTAATCGAGCTGGAAGGGAGGTTCGAAAAGAACAATGTAAAACGACGAATATTTGAAATTTTTCAAAAATTTCACCATCGCAATTTTTAGCATAATTTTCTATGCAACCCCCCTGAAAAACAGGATATTGTGTGATCTGAAGACCTACAGCGGATCAAAGCACGGGAGGGGGAGGAGAAGATATTAACCCATGAAATCCGTTTAATGGGCCTTGGAAGAGCAATTCCGTTCATTTTTTTATTGTTTCCACCCCCCCCTGCTTAGCTCGATAGCAACCAAAATCAGCGAAATTTAGACAGTAGGGTTGGATTGGCGGCGAATTTTGTTATTTTTGAGTGGGGATGACCCTCGGACTAGAATTCAGTTACGTCCAAATTTGGGGGAGGGGGTGCTGAGGGGCAAAAATCTCTCATAAGATCAGTTAGAAAGCGAGATATGGGACTTTCCCATTTTTCTCCCCTTCAAATAAAAATATGTAAGACTTGTATAGTACCTTGGCACAAATACACATTCCCCCCCCCCCCACCTGCCCCATAATTTTTTTGATTATGGCATGTTCAATTTTTTAAGTTTTGTATCACGCATATCCCCTCCCTTTCCCTACAAATTAAATTGAGGGTTGAAATTAGGCATATAGATTTTAGTAGAGGTTCTAGTCATGCTTCATTAAGGATTTCGACTTCTTAGCCTTATTGCATTCCCTCACCATTTGCTAAAAAATTAGTAGTTTTTGGACGATTTTTACCTCTTTCTCGAGTTTTTAGCCTGGAAGTTAAAATTTGGTGTGTAGGTTTAGTTAGTACGGGTTCTAGATTTGTCTTTTGAGGCTCTTGACTTCGTAACCCTATTGTACTCCTTCACAGCTCGAACAAAGTATTTTTTGGTACTTTTTACCTACCTCCGCTTCAAATTAAGTAAGGATGTTGAAGTTGGGCATGTAGATTTAGTAAGGGTCTTGTATGTAGCTTTTGCAGGTTTTGGTATCTTATTAGCCCCATTCCAGCTGCATATATCGTCGAAAAAGTTATTTTTAGTTTTAGCTTCTTGTTTTGGCTGTTTTACCTAATTTGTGACACGCTTATCTCCCCTCCGAGTCGGGATAAAGTTAGAAATTGGGCACGTAGATTTTGTTGGGGGGTTTGATTTTTCAGGCCCGGCACATTCACTTGCAGCATCAAAGAAGTAGTCACATTTTCTGAGTATTCCCTGCTCCAAAGTGAGCTAGAGAGTTGAAATTTGGTATGTGTAGGTTTGCCTTTGAGAGCTTTTAACTTTCCAGCCCCCTCTCACCCCCTCGCAGCTCTGAAGAAGTAGCTTTTTGCACCGTTTTCCTTATTTTTTGAGTTCATACCACGTATAGCTTCAATCCAAATTGAGCTAGGAGGTTGGAATTTGCTATGTATAGGTGTGCCTTTTGGGAGTTTCCACTTTCTAGCTCCCTTACATTTTCCTCACAGCCCCGAAAATGTGGTCTTTTGGTCCGTTTTTCTTATTTTTCGAATTTGCCCTATCTATGTCTTCCCTTCAAATCGAGCCAGGAGGTTGAAATTTGATATGGATCATGAACATAGTTTTATCTTGGTCCCGACCAACATTCCAGCCAACTTCGAGCTTGTATGGTAATCATTGAATATAATAACCCTCCCTCTCCCCCTCTCTATGACATATCTCATCAGTATCAGGTTCTAATTATTAAGTGTAATTTGAAAATGATAATATAAAATTAATTTTCCACAATTAATCACGTAATTGTAAAGCTAACCTTATATGTAATGTACGAAATCAACTAGGGACTTGGTTCCAGAGCTCGGACTTGGCTCTCAGTGATGAGGGCCGGTTCTAGGGACACCCCTCTCCTCCCTTCGTGTATTTTTAAGCCTAAATGTTTAACCAATGTATATTTAAATGCACTAAGATGAACTGGCATTTTCTCCAAATTGAGATGATGGGAGGGTAGATTTAGTAGGGGTGCTGGATGCGTTTTTTGAGGCTTTCGACTTTTCAGTCCGCCCACAACCCCTCACAGCTTAGAAAAAGTAGGATTTTTGTTATTCTTCGAGTTTGTCTCTTGCCTATCTGCTTTCCAAATTCAGCTAAAAGGTTGAAATCTACCTCTGATTTCAGCATAAATTTGTTTTTCTGCGTGTGTGTAGCTCGACGAGCAGTTTAGAAATCGAAAGAAATGATGACACCGATTTTGTGAATTTTCTGCAAAACCTTATCACGAACCCAAAACAAATGAAGAAAATTTCAACTTTGTATCTGTTAAATTGCCTATATCACTCTTAGATGGTCCTAATTTTTTCTCCCAAGTGTTCACTTTTACTGAGAGTTGAACTCCCCTTCACCGCAGATGTATTCGAAGTTTCAAATTCCTTTTTAATATTTTCAATCCGTATTATGTATTCTTCCGAACATGTTCAGTTCTATATTTTCCATCAACTTTGAAAAATAGAATTCAATAGATTCTTTTGCAGCCGATCACCTCGTCTCGGGTAACAGAGAACTACCTCTCGAATTGGAGAAACCATTCTGCATTATGAAAGCAGCAAATTTTCTTTTCTTTTGTTCTACGTCATTGGCGCCGGCTGGATTATTTGTTCGAAACATCTCGCAACGACTTACGCTCGCGTATATCTTACACTATTTCAGAAATCGTACAGCTATATAAGTAGGTACGTAATAATGTGTAAATAAAGGGTACAAAATTAGCCAGATACGTCTGCGGTTTATGCCCTGTGAGAAATTCTTCTTTCACTGGTCGCTTTCGTTTATTTCGAAAACACTTTTATGGATAGCAAACTATACCTCTGCACTGTGAATGTTGTAGATACGTAAACATATACTTGTATGCTCAATGATATACCACTTTCGATGGCGAAAATTACTTGCTACCCCTCTCTACCCCTCTGCTGGTTTCCACTCAGTCCATAGTTGATGATGAGCTATCAGTATCGTAGCTATGAAATATTCGCTCAAGGCTTATTACGTAGCGATTCGTTTCCATCGTTTCTTTTATCTGAACATTGTACTCGTTTGGTTCATTGTTTTGTTTTATGGCTTTTCCCCCTCTTTAATTGTTTTTTTTTTTTTTTTGAAAGAAGTAGTTTACCTGATTTTTTTAACCCCTATCGTTAGCCAGTTAGTTTTGATAGAGTAAAGAGTCGTCAAATCTGGGAAAAGAATTTACCCTACGTATAATTTTGCCTTAATACCAAAAGATGGAGAGAGAGAAAAAAAAAGAGGAACCAGGCTACCGTATCAAATTACCCTACCACTTTTCATCCAGCCTTCGATAATGTTACTTGTTTTGGGTTAGACGAACAGATGGCTACGTTAGAGGCTGGATTACGCTTAGCAGCATAACGTGTGTACACGTATAGAAATCACCACTGTCTTCACGTGGCCATTATTTATACTCCCTTACGAGTCAGTCAACGAGTACCCAGCAGACTCTGACGCGAATCACGTGTCGATAACATTCCACGAATTCCATCCAACCATCGTGGTCGACACAAAAACGTACATATTTCCGAGTACCTACTACCTAGTCTACCTAGCAACCTAGTACTATGTATTTGGTTACGTTCAGTTGGTTTTTCAAAAGAGTGAAACAACAGATACAGCAAAAGGGAGAAGACACACAGTCGGCGTTATTGACATAAACCATATGTTTTGTTTTGTACGTTGATATTGTATGTGTACCAGACAAGACGATGGCTCGATGGTTTTTTCCAACTTGGAGCCACTTCGAATCGAATTACGTTTGGTAAATAGAATAGAGATGCTGTTGCTGTGAGTTTAACCAGAGACGTGAGTGTGGGTAAATCGATATGTATACGTAGAAGTGAGATATTTATTTCATCATTTTGTAGGATTTTTTTTTAGCTGAAATTTTCATCTAAGAAGATACCAGGATGAATCCAAAGTTCTTTGATTTCCAAAAAAAAAAAAATTAAAATATTCATTTTTTAAATTTTTGCTCATTTTTATAACATTATATTCATTAGTTTTGTGACTTTCATACGAGTGAATACTTATTAGTCTGATTTTCTATGACATATTGTTAATAAAAACCAGGCTATTACAGTCTATCGACCAACGGTAGTTCGAGGGGGGGGGGGAGAATACCAACAAAATCTGGCTGGGGATCCTAGAAGACCATTAAGACAGTTTTTGGCCATGTCAGGTATTTATTTATTTTTTACCTCCGAACATTAAAATCATTTACTCCATTCGATACCGACCAAAATCGCTCCAATTCGGTCAATCGGTTCAGTTTGGCGACGAATTAGATACATATGAGTGGGGGTTAACCTGGATCAAAATTCAGTTATGCCCCAATTTGTGAGAGGGGATGCTGAGGGGTCAAACACCCAAAAATTGCCCCCTTTTCAAGTCAATTGATAAAGAATCAAGAGTTGCATAACATATCCAAAAATCAACATCCTGAGTCAATTAGGAGGGGAGATGTAGGGTTATTTCTAGTTTTTGACCTTGAAAAAGGGCCGTTGCTCCTCTATCTCCCCTCCAAATTGCACCAGGAAGTTGAAATTTGGTATGTATGTTCAGTTGAAGTCCTAGATGTGCCTTTTGGGGGTGTCGACTTTTTAGCCCCATTGAATCCTTCGTATTCGCAACAGCGATGTTTTTTTTAAATTCTCATTTTCAACTAGTTTTTATTGTACGTATAATTACATAAATACTACTTTTGAATAGCTTTTCTTTCAAGTTCTGCATGTTGAACAAGGCGTGCAAAATGGAATTTGCGTCAAGACCTCTCTGATGCTAGATTAAGATGATGGGTATGTAACAAAGTGTATTTGTGGACTGTGCAAAAAGAGGACTGTGGAAGTCTTGAGTTTGAAACGACTGCGAAAAATACACCATGAGACCGGATTTTCCGCGAGAAACAATTAGAAGCGGTAAAAAATAAGAAGGTTCCCTAAAAAGGCAACCATTCTCTCATACATACCCCCCCCCCCCCATTAAAAATATGCAAGACTTGTATAGTACCTCGGAACAAATACACATATACTTCCTCCCCCAAATTTTTTGATTAGATTAAATTCGAGTTGTTGAGCTTTGTATCGTGCATTCCCCCCTCTCTTTCCTTACAAATTAAGTTGAGGGTTGAAATATGAGTAGTATGTATTATACCTGATTCTGGGACACGTTTTTCTCAACGCTAATATTTCGGATTTTTAACCGAATTCATCTTGTATTCATCTGTTAAACAACCAATGAAAACATTTCTTTGGATTTTTAACCAAATTAATCTTGTATTCATCTATTAAATAACCAATGAAAATAATTTCAGTTTCTCAACCGTATTTATTTTAATTTTAACCCTTCAACAACCAATTAAAAGTTTTATCTGTTCATTATCCAGAAAAAATAAGGAATTAAGTTCAACAACATTGATATTCATTTTTCAGTAGATTCAAAGCCAATATTTCTATCTAAAACTGTGGGACACGTTTTTTCCCCATTGCTCAACGTCTATTTTTTTACTACTTTAAGCCTTATTTTTATATAAT
The DNA here is from genome assembly GCA_900060175.1 of Ferrisia virgata. Classification (NCBI taxonomy): domain Eukaryota; kingdom Metazoa; phylum Arthropoda; class Insecta; order Hemiptera; family Pseudococcidae; genus Ferrisia; species Ferrisia virgata. Next base: position 26,887 of record FIZR01017622.1, read on the forward strand.
TTTCATCAAATCAACTATTAATTAATAGAATCATTTCTTACTCAAATTATTATTTTTTTATTCACCCAACAC